>JAFBJQ010040715.1:0-29872 GCA_016785345.1 Trinectes maculatus
AATTGGACTTGTGTATTGTGTGTGAGTGAATGAGTGTGCAAGATGAAGTGTGTGCGTGTGTGTGTGTGTGTGCGTGTGTGTGTGTGTGTGTGTGTGTGTGTGTGTGTGTGTGTGTGTGTGTGTGTGTGTGTGTGTGTGTGTGTGTGTGTGTGTGTGTGTGTGTGTGCGCACGCACGCACGCACAGGACTGTGTTCATGCCATGTTCACATGCAAAACTCTTTGCATAGGGATCTATCTTCTGTTTGAATTAGCACCCTCACGTTACGGAAAAGTATGCATTAACCAGAACAGTGTTTGCTTGTGGTTTTCTGAAACACAATTTGAAGCCCTGAGCCAACACTGCTGGGTGAACCTCACAAAGAAATTAAACATAAATATATAGAGACCCCCCAACTTTGATTGCATTAATTCAACCAATCTTTCAACATGTCTCTTTGTTTTATTGTTCATTTAGCTGCGAACACACACTTCTCTGACCGCGATTGTGTTGTAAGGAAAAAGCAAACTCCATCTCATGTTGTTTTTGGCTTTGTAATATTGCAATATCACAGCATCGTAGCTGGGAGCAAATGTTGCTAGCTTGGACTGTTTTCTCATCATTACCATATCACAACATCAGCGCCATGAGCAACTCCTAATAGATCACACATTCGGAATAAATTTGGCTTTTCACAGTCTCCAGCTGGCAGGTTTCTTTCTGTGGGAAGCAGCGTTGCTTTGAAAACAGTTGCAGTGCAACAATATGGAACACTTGAAAATACAAAATGTGGTTGGCACAAAGTAAAAATAGTGTGTCTGTATTCTGCTGTGCAGCATCACAGACACGCTTCACTGGCTCCCCACAACCACTTCAAAACTCTGATCTACAAGGCGGAGACAGGAGCTCCCCTGCTGCTGGATGTTTAGTCATCACATTGTGTTAAAGGGTTTACAGAGGTGTCTCTACATTCAACCACCCTCTTCCTTGTATGTACAGGGGGTCCTCGTGTTACGACGGTCGCGAGATACGTCGTTTTCGTGGTTACGACACATCTCCCGTGAACTTCCTTGTTTCGGCTTAAGCGGTTTGCCCCGTATATACGTACAGACTTCGCACGGGAACTAGTTGGTGAGCGCTCTCTCTGTCTCTCAGCGCGCCTGCCGGCTCTCCAGCACCTGCACAGCACAGCTAGGCTACTCTGCCTTGTGTTTACTTATGTGAAATGGACGGCTGGCGGGGGGGGCAGCGGCAGCCGGTAAGGAGATGCACACGGACACGGGATCGTGGCAATACCGTAGGTTTATTCACAACACAGGGTCTACATGGTTGATATCAGAAATCTAAAGGAAATGCTCATTACACTCGCGATATCAACCCCTACAGTGACAAAAGGCAATTCACCACAGTAAACTCTTATTGTAGGGTGGTGGTATAGCGACATCTAGTGGCACAATTTATAATTTACATAGGATTACATACACATGAGTGTATGTTCCGACTAACGTCGAAATTCGGTTACAACACATTCTCAGGAACGGATCTCCGTCGTAACACGAGGACCCCCTGTACTTCTCTGAGCATTTGTATTGAAAATGTTTTTGGACATTAGTTACCAAAGCAGACACTCCCAATGTTTAATCATATCTCTTGACAATATGTATGATTTGAAAGCTCATTGTTGCAATGACAGGTTAAACCCTGACTCATGTCTGAGTTTTAATACTTTGGACTTTCAGAATAAATATCAAATCAGCACAATGTGGGTTTCAGTGAAGAAACTACAGTGGAAGGATGGAAAGGTCAGTTGTTTGAACTGCCTCGCTTTCAAACTGTACACAAACGTATGCTCATTTTACAAAATTCATAAACTATATGTTTTATAGTAATTATAAAGTAAATTGTGTACAAAACCACTATAACGGTTCTTCATAGCATCTCCACACAGTTATTGATGTGGTTCATGATAGGACAAAGAATCCGGACTTCAACTCTGAATGATCCTTGTGCCTTCATACTGCCTCAGGACACCAGGCAGTCATGGACACAAAGAGAATCCTCCATTTCATAGTGCAGCTTCCGTTTAAAAATTATGTTTGGTTCATTTTCTAAACCTCTGACTTGAACCTGGTCCGTGAAAATCACTGCATCAAAAACATGTGGCGAGCTACAGCAGATGATGGGCTACAGTGGACAGATGAGAGACCTTCTGAGAGGAAATCAGATTTCATTAGTAAGAAAAAGTCTCAACATCCTGTCTGTCTGAAAAGCATGACAACTTTTAGTGGTGTTTGGTTATGCCGTGCAGAAATGTAGGTTAAAGTCCACGATAATGCCCTACTTACTGTAGAGCAATGATATTTCCCCCCTTACAGTTTAAAAATAATGTGCCAAAAAGAATCAAATGCACCAAAAATAATATGCAAAAGTGTTGTTAATGGTGATGCAGCATGGATGTAATTTTGGGGGGGATACGGGGGACATGGCCCCGCACTCTTTCAAAGGACCGCTTTGTTCCCCTGCAGATTTTACCATCCAAAAACAATGTTACCCTACAGTAAACAGATACATGTCAAGCACTAGGACCAACTGGAAAAGTCTCCAAATTTTCTCTTTTTTTCAATAAGGCACTCTGTAACGAGTGATTGAAGTGGTTGTAGTACAGCAGTTGAAGGGTATGCTATGGATTCAAGCTGAATAAAAGCAACATTAAAACGCTAAAACGAAAGAATGCACTACAATGCTCACAGTACATACATATACACATATAGAGATGATCTCCAAGGTGCCATATATAGGGTTGAAGGGGAAACAGCCTGAAACACATTTTAAATGGCACATGACATGCAACCCGGGTGAAGAAAAATAGTCCAACCACTCCATGTGGTTTTCAAATAAGTATTTCATGCAACATCCCTTTATACTGCAGATAATATGAAACAGTGCCCTTTTCCAAATAAGAGGGAAACTTATTCATAATTATATTATAGAAATAAAAGGTTTTTATACAAGAGACTAATAAAAAGATGAATATCCTGTAATTGACAGCTAATACATTAGACAGATGTACATACATCTTCATTAGAAGACAGTGAACTTCTTGTCAGAAGCCGCCGGGGATTGTGACAATAAAAGCTATCAAGCTGGTAACTTGATCTCTTGGGTGTAGTTTGGAGTTCTGTCAGCTGCTTTATTCACTCGAAACTCAAAAAAGTCAAACAATAAAGTGAGAGTGATGGAAATCATTAATGTGCAGACTGTTCCTCTCAAATCGTCGACAAGAGCATCACCGCTCATTATTGCCATTATTGACATGATAAATGATTACAAATCACAAAGTACAAATAGGCTGTTTATAATAAATAAAATGAGGAGAAACATGAAATATAAAGTTAAAAAAAGATAAATCAAGTGTTTTTCAGCAATACTAAGAGTCTCCATATGGCTTATTAGCCTAAATGTTTTCTTTGTTTGTTTGTTGTTTTTTAAGGAAAAAAATTAGACAGTACACCCACATGGATTGCAGTGAATTGGTTTCTTTGTACTTCTGGCTGCAATTTGCGTCATTATACCCAGAATTCTTGCCACACTGCATAAAAAACTTAATTTAACCCCCTAAAATGACTAATAAGCAATGTAAGACAGCCGATGATGCGGGCAGGGTTTCTGCTGAGGGTGTAATGAAGCACAGGCTGCTCAGGGTGGTACAGCACCATGCGTAAGAGCTCACACACTATCAGAGACACAATAAAACAGAATCATTAAATGGAACAGAATGTAATATTGCAACTGTCCAAATTTCATACAACGGTTCTACTGCACTAATCTTTAACATTGGCTGCAAGGTTAAAATGATATGCTGTTTTTTTGGACAGGAAATATAGTCACCATCCAATGGTCATCAGACTGACTTTGGAACAGTTCAGAGCGTCTTCCTGCTACAGATGTCTCTGTAGCTGCCTCGCCATTGTCCACAACTGTTGTGAATTATGGCCAGCTGTGACTTGCTCCATTGTGCATTGCCTGTGTGTCCATCATCATTCAAAAATCTGACAAATGTATCCCAAGCGGTGTCCCATCCATGCTAACATACACATCTGTACACATGATCAATTATAGAATACATTCATCCTCATGCTGTGCTGTTTTTCATTTAGAAAGTAAGAGTTTGTAAACCATTTTACACCAAGTGGAAATAATTGTATTCGTGCACCCTCACATGTCAGTCAGACTTTACAGTAGTACTGTATATATGCTCCTGCCTTTTCTTCCTGTATATGTTGTTAATTAAACCACATTGCACACCAGCACACATTCGGTAATTGTGGTAATAATGTTTTAACAAAACTGGATACTTTACTAGCTGCAACATGTCTAAGGGGTGAAACAGGCAAACTGAAACAATGTATTTGTGGTATCATAATGAACTGACTACCTTTGGGTTTTTTTCTCTCATTATATTGTTACCAAGCTTTATTACTGGATAAGATGGGTCAGGTCAATGTCACAAATCAATTTTTTTCTTATCTCAAGATAAGATGTCACGATAAAATAAGATGAACACTGAAACTGTCAGTGTGACCTCTCCCCAGCATCATTTTCCAGCTCCTCCTGAGGGATCCCGAGGCATTCCCAGGCCAGATGGGACATATAATCCCTCCAGCCAGTTCTGGGTCTACCCTGGGGTCTCCTCCCAATTGGACGTGGCCGGAAAACCTCAAAACGAAGACATCTAGGAGGCATTGTAATCAGATGCCTGAACCACCTGAATTGGTTCCTTTCAATGTGAAAAAAAATAAGACAGACTTCTTACCCTAACATTAAGACTGCGGCCTGATGACCCTACAGAGCGGCCTCGTGTCCACAACCACATACTTTGTTTAGTCATGGTTTGTAAAGAAACTGAAAAACATGTTTGATACAGTTTTGATTAATACAAGTAGACAAGTTGATTCAGTAAGAGGAAAGATGAATGTTCGTGTTTCAGGAAGTTATTACAGAAAAGACAAGGATATAGGATATACTTCATGTTCATGGCCAGATGTTCACCATGAGAATTTATGAAAGGTGTGCCTATATGTATGTACGCCAATCCCCTGTGTGACTTGGTGAGCATATGAAGACCAAAGTTATGAAAAACATAAATATTTATCATGTGAATGGAGGAAACATACATATTCATTCATAAGCTCCCATGTCAGAGATGTCAGCCTGCACATTCCTGAATTTCCAAATACAAACAAAACCACAGAGTTTCCAAAAGTTCATGTTACAAGTTGATTTTTCAGACCGTGATCATGTCAGAGTATTAGGGGGAGAGTTGATTTACATGTCGGGTAGTTCCCACATGAAAGGTCTTGTTTATTTGCAGAAATTAGAATGATAGCAGGGGAATGGACTTTATTCCTTTGCAATCAATTAAATGTTCAGTGTAGCCGAATGAAAAATTATACTGTATAAAAATGTGATGATATGCAGATGCAAACAGCAGCAATTAGGTACACACATATTTGTTTTTATAAATATGACAACTAAATTTCAGAAAAGCTGCTGCCAACGGGCCACTATGCTAGATGCTTCTGTGGGTGGACAACCAACCTATATGGCTGCTGATGTTCAAGGAATTGTTGTGATAGAGGATGTGTTGGGATAGATTGTTTGGCTTCTGCTTGTAATTTTACAGCTGCATTTTATTGGCAGCCAGTTTCTGTGGATCATTTCTTTTTTTCCCCACCACTTTTAATGGAGCCAATAAGTGAGCTATTGAGCATTTACACTCAGAGGAAGCTGTTTGAAGGTACCTTCTCCATGTCTTCTACTCCACTGCTCCTACACAGCTCTTATGCTCACTTTCTCTGTCTATGTTTAGTTTACGCAGTGTTGTGGTCTCTCTCTCTCTCTCTCTCTCTCTCTCTCTCTCTCTCTCTCTCCCTCACACTGCTGCTCTTTCCTTCTCCCTCTGATTCTGTTTATTAGACTCTTTCTCTGTTGCCCCTATTTGTTCATTAGTAAAAGCTTTTTGATTTATGGTGGGTGTCACCAACAAGCAAATCCTCACATCTGGACCACTGCAGGACCTCTGTGTGCGCACACATAAAAATTCAACATGCTGTACCGCACACACCAAGCACAGCACAAAAAGTTCACTGCTGAGCACAGTTGAATGCCCATGCACAACAGCTAGACCTTACAGACACATTGGCAATAGTAATCCATACATACAAACACAAACATAAGAATCTTTCTAACATACAATACATAGATCTTCATTTATCACCATGACAACGATCAATAGCAACTCCCCCCTTTCTTCCCTGTTAACACCCTGAAGTCAGTTTAACACAAAGGCTTGTTGTGGAGTCATTAAACCGACCATAATGAACAGATCCATCAAAGCGTGGTGATGACTAACCGCAGTTACCATGTAGGTTACATGAGTTTCTAGATTTATGTTGTATGTGGTGTTTATACTGGATGTTACTCTGACTGCTTGGTTGCTCTCTGTAATAATTGTAATTAAAACTGTTTTGCACTGATGTAAATTGTACAATATAGCTCTGTGTGTTTATGTGCCTTCAAGGCAACAGACCCAAACACTGATAGGGTCTTTTAATTTAAAACCAATAAAAGCCCACAAAACCAGGCCGCTCAGCTGTTTGAGA
This sequence comes from Trinectes maculatus, assembly GCA_016785345.1. Lineage (NCBI taxonomy): Eukaryota > Metazoa > Chordata > Actinopteri > Pleuronectiformes > Achiridae > Trinectes > Trinectes maculatus. The sequence continues at coordinate 6,641 of JAFBJQ010040715.1, forward strand.
GCATCCAGCCACGCAGCGTAATAACAACTAGACTTACATTAGTAAGAAGCCAAAGATGGAACATAAGCAACAAAAGTTTTTTTTTTATACTGTATTTCAATGTTGTAGCTAAGCCACATGTCTAACAAGGTGATAAACAATAAATATGTGTCTGGGGAAGTCCTTCTTCCCAGAGCTTTGTTAAATAACCCCCAAAAAAACTATTGTTTCTATGACAACAATATCTTGACAACTCTAATAGTTTTGGAGGAAATGCCATTGTATCATCACCAGCTGTCCCCCTAAATACTAACCAGGAGATGATCGAACACATATTTGTACTAATCAACTTGTTGCAAAGGGCAGATTTCTCTGGGCAGACATATACAGTCTCTTCACAGGAGAAGATAGAAAAATTAGGAGACGCCATGTGGGACCCTTATCTGCATTATATTCATATTCATATTTAAAAATCTGTGCAAAATTTTCTGTCTTAACCAAAGTAATCTCCGGTTGCAGGTTGTTAGAGTGGCTGAAAATCAATGTATGAAAAGAGAAAAGGGATCCGAGAGTTCAACCCAACATGTAGAACTGGCCCTACATTGTGTCAGACATTGTAGTGAGGCTGTAGAATCTTGCTTTTATTCCCTGTGAGACAAGCTCAAGCCTGAGTTTTGGGCGTAATGACGACTGAAGCAATAAAAAACACAGAAAACGCTCATAGGTTGTAAAAGCATCAAACAATAGAGGACAGAGTTTTGCAGCCTTGAGTGGTAAGTGCCAATTTTTTTTTAATCTTGGTTGGTATCAAGTTACTGCATTTTCAGTCACAAGTGTGTTTTAATTAAGTCCAGTTAAAAGTCAACAGACCTGAGACTCCAGGCCAAATCATGTGAGTCCACACCTCTGCTGTATGATACTGAGTAAGACTTATTCCCAACTGCAAAGATGAGGCCAAGCTGCGTATGACAATCCTCATGACGGCAGCAGCCTGCACACACGCACCACAACCCTGAACTCATCGAGACATTACCCGGAGGAGCGGTATGCATGTATGAACACATGTGTCCCAATCAGTCGGACCAGACATTAAACGGACTTAACCCTGCCATCTCCCCCGTATAAAGTCTGTTAAATGTAATGTGTGAACAGAGCAGCTATTTGTCCGGAGAAATGTGTTTGTTTGAATGAATTATGTTTCTACCATCTGTACTCAGGAGCCACCCTTCATGTTCACTAAAGACTCCCAGTAGGTGGCAAAGCAACAATCTGCTGCATTTCAGCAGCTTGCTGTGGTGTTTGAAATGCACTGGTTTACACTGGAGCGACCCTCCTCCACCCTGTCTCTCTCTCTCTCTCTCTCTGTCTCTCTCGCTCTCTCTCTGTTTTAACGCCCCTTTATCGCAGTCTCTCTGTTTTCGTGATGCTCTGGACTAAGCACTGCCATAACAAATACACTGTTGCCATGGCTGCGTTTCTCAAAGGCCTATGAAAACAGTGCATCACTTCTGAAAAGAAGAGTTTTGCCTCATGCTATATGATTCTTAATGATGACTTTCAAATACTTGTTTGTTTGGGGTTTTTTTTGTATTTCTTTCTATGTTGTCTTAGCATTATCCCTTTTTCCACATGCAGGAATATTTGTTTGCTTTTTATTTTATGTGATCCTGTTTCCTGTATGGTTTTCCCAGATGAGCTCACCTACTTTCTGTCGCCTGACACCACCTGACCCAGACTGAAGTAAGGTTAACGGAACATATGTCAAGTGTATGAGGTTTATAGGTGTGTGTGTGTTTGCAGCTGCAAACTACACTAAACTGTAATGTATTTTACTGTACGATCCTCACAGAATCTCTGATTTATCCCTGTCTGTTAGGGTTAGGGTTAGGGTAAGGGTCTGATCCATCTTTGCTCCAAAACCTATGTGCATGATGACTGCATGTGATCAGAGTGGAGAGCGTCAGCTCAGCTGTGGGACTGAGGTGTGGCAGGGTCAAGAGGTCAAAGGTCGTCTCATATTCTAGAGTCACTGCGCCTTCCCTGGAGAAGAGGAAAAACAAGTGAAGCTTGGCCACCATGACCTAGCTTATAGGATAGCTTTCATTCACCACTGGTGGAATTAACTAAAAAACTAAATACCATTCAATTGCTGCTGTTTTTTAAATGAGCTTTAATATGATTTCCTGGTCTTTCATTTTATGCCACTCTTAACTTTTACTCTCACACAATTAAATTCAACCATTTTATGGATGATAATCCTATTTAATTACATTGGTATATCCCATGTCGGATAATACTGTGTAATACCCTTGTAAAAATGGGCCAAAGTGCAAGAAAAATATTTATACCCATACTTTTGTTGAAAGATGGGCTCTAGTGGTCATAGTAATTATGGCAACTGTGGGGTAGGAGGTCAGGGGACATACAGATTCAGATGAATTCAAAAAGGTCTGGTCCTGTTCTATCAGAGGGTAGGCACAAGCAACATAAAAAAAACTCAATACTGTTTTAACAAAGAAAACATAATATTCTTGCAAAAGACACCCTCCCATTCCATGTAGGTTTGGGTGGCTCAGTTTAGCCGTGTGGCTAGAAAAGTCTAGCATATTGGTCCTGCTGTGTTTTCTGTGTTATGCTTGCTACATTTTGGCCCAGTGCTCGTGGAAAGTCCATTAAAATGTGATCTGCAAGGTTCATAATTTATTCTTAACAGAATAAAGTGGCGAGAAATCAATACAAAGTGTTAAGGTCCCCAGAGGCTCGAAACTGATAAAACAGACTGGAGAAACTGAAAATCTGTATTCTCTCATTCTGAGTGGTCACTTTCCTTCCATAAAGTTTCAGGATCTGTTTAAGCCTAATTTGGTCATTAGATGAAAATTCACCCACTCACATGCTGTTGGGTTTTACTGTCTGCCAGAGGTTTTGAGTAGTTTACATAACCTTGTGTCAAATTGCTTCCACTGATTACAGCATTACGTAGCAGCTCCTCTGCTCACTGTTGTTGTGTAGTGAAGGTTAACTTCTCGTGCCTCCAGTGTCTGCACACGTGTCTTTTCACATGCCTGTGAGAGAAAGTGCTTATACTAAAAGTTTGCTTCTCCGTACTGTAAGGCTGCACCGTCACTGCAGAACAAACGGTCATTTGCTTTGGCACCAACATGAGCATGTCATTAGTGGATGTCACAGTTGGATGGACTGCAGTAAAAATCTCAACTGGATATTCACTGTCCCAAATTCTAGTGATGCCGGTTTAAAAAAAAATCAAACCATGTTTAAACCTGCATCCCTGATATATGAATAAAATACCAGTAAATTAATGACTCCTGGATAGCAGGCTCTCATCCATCCATTATCTACAACATATCCTTAGCGATGAGGGGAAGTTTTTGGAGTGGGGAAAAAAACCATCATCTTTCATGTATTGTCGTAGATTAAACAGGTTGGACCAGTTTCGGAAAGAGTGAAAAAAACATGCATTCTGTGGTGTCCTCTATTGTTTTCCCTAGGGTTCCTCCTGCAAACCCCACACTGACGAGAAACCCGTGTCTGATGCTATCCAGGTCCACACACACAGGCACATACACACACATGCACACACGCACATACACATGCACACACGTCTTCACCACCTCAAAAGTTAGTGATTTGTGTTATGGAGATTTGGGTTTTGTCTCTCTAATGTGACTGTGTGGACAGATCCCTGCAACATGATAAATACCGGGACTAGACACAAGCATATAAATACAAATACCCTGACACACTCAAGTATGCTAATGCGAATCCCACACAAGTCCACATACGGACATGCGGCCCTCTTGAGGATTCTGTTAAGTGCACATGCACCGTCTATCAAGCCAGTGGAGGTAATGTAAGGTAAAGCATACAAACAGAGCACACCCTTGATCTCCTCTCCAGTCAGACCTATAAAATGTGATATGTCTTTTAACACACTCATCTGAAGCTTTGTTAAAGCTGCGCAGTCAAACACTGTGTTTCCATCCGGGCTTCAACTGAGATTTTACCACAGCAGCTGAGGCAAAGGTTGAAATATGAATCTGCAGCAGAGGTAAGACTATGAGCTGGCAGAGTGTCATCATATCCTGGCACTCGCATGTGTTATCATCAACATGATCATGATCGATTTTATTGTTGCTCAATAAAACTGTAATTCTGCTAATTGCTGAGTGACAGTTTTGTAAACAATACGTTGGACTTTGATGGTCCAAACACTGGGATAACAGAGTAATGGTGGAAACTGCAGTTGTGTGGTGTCAGGAGAAGTATGACATGAGGTCTTGAATGTAATGGCTCTAGCTTCAAACATGTCCTGGAAAGTCTGGTGAGCTCATGGAAAACCTTGATCTTTTACAAAGAGGCAGATCCCAGCTGGTTTGTCGGCTTCCTTTTAATGGCTGAATCACAGGATGGGAAACGAAATGCTTTTGGGAGCAGCAGTAGCTGAATGATAAGCAGGAGAGACATTCGTTTATGTGGAATGTTTAAGTTCCTGCAAAGACTGGAAAAGTCTAAGTGGTCATGTGACAAAGTATGAGGTGTTTTCTCTTCCTCTTTAGGAGTGACCGTTAACATGTCACTTTCACACATTTATCATGAACTGATCAGTGCTTGATTTTCACTGGTTATTTACAATTGCAAAATGGCCTGTTTCTGAATGTGCCACAAAGTATATGGAACTACGAATACCACACGGATTTATTCTGCTCTCCACGGAAATATCTGGCTCGAAAAGGTTGATTAGAGCAAAACCATTTGTTGGCCTTGAAACCAAAACAGTACCACTAAAATATGTTAAAATGCAGTGTAAAGCTAAAGGAGAACTATAGATATTACCTGCTGATCTGTACATATGACACGTTTAACAAAACACACTTCACTCAATGTGAATATAATATAGCCTACATAATTCGTTGTGCAGCTTTAACTAGAAAATGCTGATTTCACATAATGCAAATGAAACCTATCGGTAGTACTTTTTTTATTTACTTTAATGTTGTATGTCTGACATGGTCCATGGCTTTAAGAAACACTATGAGTAGTGTATAATTGCTTTATAAATGTAGGCTTAATAGTCAGCAGGCCTGTTGTTTTGCATTAAGATCTGACAGGATAAATGATGGTAACACAAACACTTCAGAGAGGTCATTGTAAATATTAGTGTCAAAAGGAGAAGGATTGTTCGTCTTATCTCCTCTTGTGATGACCCTCTGTCTATTAAGTTAAAAAAGCAAATCCAAATTATTTATTAGCTCTTCTTCCGATTTATATTTGAGGAAGTCTCATGTTTTTGAACTTAGATAGAAGTGTTTACCGGCTTCAGATCATTAGTCATCAGAGCTTTGAAGTTTGTTTTTGTAGTTTTGAAGACAAATTGAAGGGAATGTTTACTTCGCAGCACAACTTGGGGCCCTGACCTACTGACCCAGAGAGGAAGGTATGAGAGCAGAGAGGGGGGTTGACGAGAGACATAATGAGATGTGATAAGGTGTTTGAAGGCAAAGCAGGCAGAGGCTTGAACCAATATATTACAACCAGCTAATGTTCTGCAGCCACACAAAGCAAACACTATCTGTATTATTTAATCCAACAGCTCACTCATATTTTAATTAAATCTGGCTTTTGTGTAATTGGAGTTAGTAAATGTACATGTAAACATTCGATGTGTTTTGCACAAACACAAAAACTTTTTCTTGTTTTTACTACATTTTGAGGTCCAGCAGACAATAAAAACAAATCTTCAGCCCTTCTACCAAAAATAGATTAGGTTTGGGATTAGGATTGAGTTAAAGTCTGTATATGTTTCTGCCTGTATCTGTGTGAGAGTTTCCACTACTTCAAAGGCCTGTCTGTGGCCCCTGGGGTCCTCATAGACACCACGCAGGTGTTTTCTTTGAGTCGACACGTACTGTCAACATTTCACTCTGAGGCCAATAAATCCTGCAAAGATAGCAGCTTCAGGTCCATAAGGAAAATTGTTTTCTATCGATTATGAGAACGCTAACAAAATATATTTTTTTCCTCAGCAGGATTTTCGGGCAGACAGCATGGTCCCCCGTCACAACACGGAACAGTCTGCTGCTCACTCAGCCGAACAAAACCTGCAGATGCTCTGTCTCAGTTATTTTTTTTCTCATCAGGAGAGTGTCTGTGAAGTACACGCTAACGGGACCGGGCCACTGACCTCTCTCACCTGGAGGGCGAACAGTAACAGGGCATGTTGTCTGTCGGACTGTCTGGATGGGTGATTGCACGGCTGGCTGCTGGGAGACTGTCTGTCCACCTCTGACTCTCGCTCACTTTGTCCTAATCTGCCTCATGGTATATTTATTGACATGGATGAGCCTGAGAAAAGGAGATGTTTCCCACATTCATGGATCTCATCAGGACTAATGTTCAGCTCTAAAACCATTCTGGGGTTATGACCCCAATGTTAATGGGGTCCCCTTTTTTCCCCCAGATTTTTACAATGTTTTCTCCGTCACAACAAAACTTCCCCCACAGCAACACAACTGCAATTTGTTTTACTTGTCCACCAAGTTAAACTTTGTATTTTGATGTCAAACGGTCAGCCTGATGTTCCTGTTCACTCGCCAGCACAGAGAGCGAAAAGATGAGTCATGAGAGACTCATTAAAAAAGTTTTGTCTCGAGTGCGGGAAGACATGACCGCCTCCAACAGTCTGTTCACATTACTGTCAGATGATAAGAAGACACACCTTGGAAGATCCAGATCACCTCATAGCATAGTGGTAATGAAACATCTATCCAAATCTATCTGAGAAACATCAAATTGTTAATGTCTTTAATCCTAAAATTACTTTTAAAAACATCCGATTTTATTGCACGGGGGGGGGGTTGAGGGATAATGCTTGAATGATTGAATCACTTTTGTCTAGAATTCCCCTGTTAGAATATGCAGTATTGTGCATATGGTCATTCTAGAATCAACATCACAGATAAATGACTCTCCAAACAGGACAGCAGCCCTTTAAGTATATTAGTATATGACATTAAGCATTCACTATCGTCTTATTAAAACCTTCCTGGGCTTCATCCTGCTGTTTGAATGGGAGCCAGAAAGGCAAACGCCGGGTGACCTATAGACGCCTGGAGGGGCACCTCAGTGTGGGTCAGCTGATAGATGAATGATCATAAAGGATTTAGTGCACCGGTTCAGCAGCTCCGGTCTCCACTCATACAGAAAAACTCAACCCCAAACATACACATGGGGTATCGCATTGTGCTACAGCGACACTGAGGCAATGAAATCTTGAGTTTTTACCTTCAGCAAACATTAATATATAGGTATATTAGTATATGACATTATACAGTATAACATTACTACACATCACATCACCTCATGCTAAAAAGTGGTCCATATTCCGCCTTTGGTTTACATCCAAGCTTCCTGTTTTCTCTTCAGTAATCACAACTGGGAGACCATGGCAGGTGGAAGGGCGTCGTGCCGACAGCCATAATAAAGAAAATCTAACCTGTGGCTTTCAGGACGAAGACTATATCGTTCAGACCTGTAGGCCTGCCAGAGAACATGTGTCGGTTTTCTGACACCTGGGTTAGAGAGGAAGAACGATAGAAAGCAAACGCCTATGTGGACAGATGACATATGAATTATGACACATAAATTTCACACAGATAAAGAGCGAGGCAGAGGGTGGAGGAGGGTCAACCACATGTACTGATGACACAAGGGTTTGATTCCACTCTGTGATGTACTATAAAACTGTTAGGTATCTCCAGAGAGAAAATGATTTCCACACTGCTACCCGCTACTCCTTCCTTCAGGGACTGAACCCTGTGCACGTGTGTGCATGAGAATAAAATCTGGAGAGGCTGGTCCTGCTGTGAGGGCTCTGCTGCACCTGAGTTTCCATATGTTCTTCAGAACAACGCAGGTCCACATGACTTATATCCTCTGCTCTTCGTGCTGTCTATACATTAATGCATGTATGCACACACGAATTACATAAGTGTAATTCTTACCACATTGATGTACCAGACTTACAGTATCAGTAAGCGTTGGACAATGTGTTTTTCTATTGGAAATAAACATAACATAGGCACCGTTTTACAATGTGTAAGTTAAACAGTATCAGCCCCCCCTCACCCACTGTCTCGAACTTTGCGACCCTGTTTAAAAATCATATGAAGACAGATACATCAGTTCTTGTTTAAGGTGTGGAAAAACTTTACATTGGATTTTTCCACACGGCGGTGGATTTACAGCGAGTCTTACGTTAAACTTTTAAAAATTGACCTCAACCTCAAGCTGTTGCACAATGGGAAAGCTCGGGAGGTTATGAGTAATGGGTACACGCTAAAATTACAATAATGACATGTTTTGGTTATTTACAATCCACATCAGGAGAGAAACATTAAGAATATTGTAGTTGAGCCAAATCCCAGCCCAGTACCATAGCACCAATATTGTATGACTACCATAACACAATTTATATCCAGTCCCTGTGTTCAGTGCCAATGCAGTAGGCAGTATCCAGGGCCACAAATATGGAGGTTGACGTGATTCAGTCTTGTGGCTCCCAAATCTTGCAGTGTAGCTGGTATCTACATATTTTGTAGAATGTAAAGGGGGAAAAAACAGAAGTACTGTAACTTGTTTTTTTTGCAGAATGATGTAATTCCTGTTTGCTGACATGTTTAATGACCCAGGTAACTGTAATTTAAGAAGGCTAGGCATGAATCAAAGTAACAAGAGAAGAACATTAAATGCATTTCCACTGTTTTACCTGTTAAAAATAACAGGTAAAATAGGCGGAATAATGTGCCAGTTACAAAAGAATAAGTGTAAATAGACCAAACAAGAGACGCAATAATGAGACACAACACAAACAAACATGTAGGGTTTTAGAGCATTCAGGTGGTTTGCGCAGACATGGTGCACAGTGCAGTCCAAACTCAAGACAGCACTTTGTTTCCCCTCAAATTTTGTCATTTAATTTTCAAATACCTGCCATGAGCTGTTCCCACTGCGGATATACTGCGTGTGTGTGTGTGTGTGTGTGTATGTGTGTTTGTGTGTGGATAATTGTAATGGATAGGGAGAGAGTTAAAGAGCCTTTGAAGTCTCTCTGTCTAACCTGGTAGATCCCACAATGTGGTTCCCATCAGAACCCAACGCGCCTCTGCAGGGGGCACTGAGCGAGAGCAGTGGAAACAGCGGCCGCAACAATAATTACAGCGGAGCAGTGTCAGTCAATCGCTTTGCCTTTGTGAAGTCACAGGTCACCCAGACCAACACTGTCTTAATATCCCACATAAAGCAAAACAAAGTGTGTGGAAGAGAGAGATTACAGACAGGAGGAGAGCGTGTACTTCCTCCAGGTACAGAGACCAAACCCAGGGGCTGGAAATGATTAAGTGATTTAGAATTTCATAATATGCAGTGTTTTCTCTTTTTCTTTTTCTTTTTTTTTTTACTGGGAAAAAACAGGTCAGCAGTAAACTATTAGATTTAATCAGTCATGATCTACTGGCATTGAGGGTTTTTAGTTTCATATAAGTTACATTTTGCCCGAATGCACTGCCAGCACACAGGCTTACACACAAAAGACTGTGTCACAGCATCACCGTGTATGTATAGAATTACTGTATGTCACAATATAATGGAAAAAGAATTTCACTGTAAAGCCGTGAAATTGACCTTCTCCCTTTCCATTCATACTTATATAATAATGGTTGCATCATTATTATATAAGTATCAATACATCCTCTAAAAAAAAGTAGCAAGGGACCTACTCCATGGTGTACGTTGCCAGATAACCACTGTGTTTGCACTGTAAATACAGTGTTAACTTTGCTTGATTGCGTGATACCAGCTACAATAGTCTCTGCGTTGTGTTCATATGTGTTTAGTTTTACTGGCATTGACCCCATAGGCGCTCACTGCAATATACATGCACAGCTTGTAAAATGCTTCATAAATGTGAAGTGGTTTACTACAACATATTTATAAATACAAAATGTCTGAGAAATATAACATTACAATGTCAACATCTTCATATGACCTGATAGATTTCAGTGGACATGCGACAAAGTGAAGAACTTTAACTTTATACGTCTTTTCAGATATGAACACCAGAACATTACAAGAAAGTGGGTCATTACGTTTTCTGTAGTTTGCTGTCCACATATGAAGAACACAACAGGAGACTGTCTGGGTCAGATGCCTTCACGTTCAAGTGAGAGGTCGAGCCTGCAGGGGGCAGGAGCATCAGTCCAAATCTTATGTCTCATAAGATTTGGACATCTCGAACTTGACATCTTCATGTGCACCTTCTATGTGTATGCCAAGTCTTTTTCTATCGTGGAACACTGGTAGTCATCATGTTCTGTATGCCCACCCTCTCACTGTGAATTTTCCCACATTGGCTCCCTCTGACATTGTCCAGAAACTCGCTCAGGCTGAGTCTGAATGACCTGTGTGCATGAGCACATGCAGTGCTGCTCAGACTCTGTGTGGTTTGACCTCATAGGTGACCTGTCTGACTGAGGGATTGTGAGGCAGGTTTAAATTCATCAAGAGAAGAAGGTGGATAGATGAAAAAGACCTGTAGTTAAATCAGTGCCTCTTTGTAAAATCAGTCACATCATCTCTCATCCACCTGCTGACCTGAGGAAATTAAGCTTTAACAATTGTAAGTGTTTGGGGCATTCATCCCATTACGTCTACTCAAAATTGATGTCAGGTTTCAGTGATAACACTGTGATCAGCAGTGTTGACACCGGGTACTGAAGGTAAGGCAGGCAGTTGCCTGGGGCCTCAAATTGAGAGGGGGGCCCCTAAGAACAGTCAATCACATTAATGCATGGAAATATAATTGTGTGCAGATTCTTTGATCAGTTACAAACAGGCCACTGCAATGAAACCACAGTCAGAAACCCTTAAAAGCTTCATCTGTCAAAGCATCACCATATGAGTCATGATGTGCACTTATGCTTCAGGGAGTCAAAAAAGAAATGAAAAGCACAAAGGGTGCTGTGACACCAGTCCACAGCATGTGGTACAATACCACACGTCTTTCTCCAGCCACTTTCAGCTTTTTCAGTATTAACAAATCCATGCTGCTAGGAACTGTTTCTGTTTATTGACGGGGGATCTACAAGTGATACAACATGGAGAGAGTCTAACAGAAACAGAAATCTTTCCTATGATGTGCTTTTATAATGTTCAGCAATTTGTAATGTTTGCGAAACAAAATGGCTCTTGTGAAAAGCTCCACAGGGCACATGTGAAGGGCATCACGGGGATGTTTTGTTTTATTTTATGTCTCGACACATATTTAAAGAGCAAAAGGCTTTTTTTCTCACACACACACAGACACACACACACACAGCCAAGGTTAACGAATGGTAGATGAAACCTTGAATGCAACATTACATTAACAAGCAAACATAAGTTATGGCACACACAGCCCAATTCAACACAAGGACACAGGACAATATGTCATGTTTACAAGTAATGAAAAACTCCTCTCGCTGTCTGCATCCTTGAACAATCTGTTTTAATACAACACATCTGCTGATTTCACTGATGCCATATAATGCATTCACACAGCGGCACAGCTGAGACGTGAACAGATCAGTCACTCAGTTTGCTTGTGCAGCTTTTTGTTGAGGGAACACAATGAAAAACATCTTGATTGATTTGAACAATGCAACATGTGTGTGATTTGCAAAGCCTGAAGTGATGGAAAGCCCCTTCATATAATACACTCCAATAGAAAACTATTGTGATGCAAATGATTCTACTTCTGCTTTATGCAGCTTTTGACCTTTTCAGCCAATGATTGTGAGCTGGGCTTGAATCAAACTTTGGATTTGGCTTCGAGTATCGAACAAAGCAAGACTTCTCTTTAACAGGTTTTTATATGAAAGCTTGTTATCTACCTTTCCCATAATACAGTATATAGATTAATGTGTATAACGACAAAAGATGTTTCCTCATCAGAGACTTTAGTGATAAAAAACAACTGTTGCATGAAAGTAGTTTAACCTTTAACCCTGAACTCTCTGTCAGGGGACTGTATGTGTCTAAGTCACGGAGGTCATTGACAGAACCATAGCTGATACTGTGTAGGTTTTATTAAATAAAGCATCTTAATGGAGAGTTCTCATTTCTTGGAACAGAAGGTCAACAGGTCAAAGGTCAAATGTCAGGTTGAGGCCTTCATATGATGGTGAAATGAGAGTTTATTCTCTAAGTCATAACATTTTTGCCTGTTTCAGGGTTCAGGCAGTTACAACAGTCTGGTCAATGGAACATTTACAACTTACAGGGAGCTGTGACGCCATGTCTATTAATAATGTGTATTTTCTCCTACAGGTTAATGTAGTGAAAATGTGTTAACATCTCCCTGAGACACCAACTAATGTTGGTATGATTCAGTCCCAAGATCCATTTAACAGAGTAAACACTGAATGGTAGAAAAATAGCTGACCACACCCAGTCTGACGCTGGGCTACAGGTGTTTCCCATCAGCTGATGTAGGAAAAACACCTGCTGTGACATCACTGGCGTGTGGCCCAGTCACTTCTGTGGTCATTTACTGTTGTTAAAGAACTGCATTGTTCTTCTATGCATCAAGGTCAGTGTGGTAGAGAAAATCCCACCTCCCTCTGCAAATGTTCAAGTTGAAGTTATAATGATCCATTGACCTTCATCTCATGGTAAATGGATCGTTATATGTATTTATAGAAGACTAAACACATGTTTCTGAAACACAGTCCAAACCAAGGACTGGATTACGCTCACAGTCTGGTCACATTTCTCAGACTATGAAGTCTGATGTATCTTTACTGTGGGCGATTGGGACTTCCAGCGCTGCATCACAGGAAGTGGTATGATAAGGAGACAGTTCAGCAGCCAAAAAGCAAAACAACCTTATCAGACCTGCTGACTAACTGCAGTGACTGGACGGATTTCTTTTTAAAAACTCACATGTACTTTTCAGTAAAGAGATTAACCACTTACATCCAGGTGAAAATCTATTTCAGATCCATTCTTCTAAATTAAAATGTAAATATTATGTTTACACAGGGAAGACATCAGTAGTTTGCTGTAATGTAACGGCACTATTTAGTCAAATCACCATTTTCAACTAACTTAACTTAGATTTTAGGTTTGGCTCACATACAGAAGAAGAAAAGCCAACACAGGATAAATCTATGTGCATGTTGAATATGACACAGTGAATGTGAGAGAATGAATGAAAATTATTTTGTTTTAAAGGAATAAAAGGAGGATCTTAGTAAACATCGATGATTTACTTTCTTTAATGCTTTAGAAATTTGTTTTTTGGTCTTAGACCAATTTGATAGAATGGCTGGTTGCTCTGGGAGTGATTTGTGGTCACAGAAAAATGGTTTCGGGACACCAAAATCCTTACTGGCCGTGTTTAATCATATCAATCCAAGGAAATCCATAAACATGGGGGGTATTAAAACGTGGTTAGAAGTACTGTTCAGTTTGTTGTTTTAAAGTTTGGCATTTAGCATCTGCACCAGAGAGAATCCCAGAGCTGGTTTGGACGAACATGTGGAACTACTATGTTTGTTCTCATGTTAACGTTGCTCAACATCTGTTGAAAGTAATAACACTGACCACAAAAGTCTTTTTTCCCCCAAAAAACACAGACTTGATATTAGCATATGGGACAACCCAGAAGCATGCTGGTAGTGAAAGTCGTTACAGCCGATCAAAATGTAAAAGTAATGTCACTTACTCAATACCTTTTCTTTCCTGGATTTTATATGCGAAACTAAAACTGTATCATAAAAATAAAAAAGAAGAAAGAATAAAACTACCTGCTGAGTAACCACATGTACGAACTATGGCACTCTGGCTCCATCTGTTACACTACTGTGCAGAAGAAAGCATTTTATTTATTTGGGCACTATAGCATTACATTATACAGAGGTAACCAATGAATGACTTTGTCTTTCTTCTGCTGAGCCTCACAGAGGAATGTTACATACACTGTTTCAGCTGGGGAACATGTCAGAGACACAAGCAGCAGGCTGCAGAGGCCTGGGTATCACTGACGGAGGCTGGAGAACCGCCACCGTATGCTGACAGCATGGGATTGAATGGATGGAGGATGTGCAGTTGTGCCATGGGTGGATGCTTTTGGAGCTGGTTTAAAACTGATACACACTGCACCAATAATTACATCAAAACAGCATAACTGTTCGCACACTGAGAGTCACAGAGCACAATAACACAGACGAGGAGAGAGTGAAAGGAGAAAAGGGGCTTTCCATTGCCCTAGTTTCCACGGCCCCGTATGTGTGTGTGCGTCTGCGTGTGCGTGTGTGAGACACAACGGAGACGAGAATTATAGCTTTAACTGGATCATTTTCAGACAGACAAGTGAGAGAGAAAACACAATGCTGCAAAGGTGGGAAAAGAAAACAAGAGAGATGTGTGTGTGTGTGTGTGTGTGTGTGTGTGCGTGTGTGTGTGCGTGTGTGTGTGTGTGTGTGTGTGTGTCATCTCACAGGTGGGCCAAATGCACATCATTCCTGTGACGTTGCTTTGCAACCACAAAACGCTCTCGCATTACTGGCCAGAGCTATAGTTGCAGTAAAAGTCATCAACCATCAAAGAGCATTCCTGTTACCAGCCGAGTACAATGACTGTGACTGATGCTGGTGAGGAAGACAGGACTAATGGAGACGGAAGAGCTGAATATTTGCGGTGAATATCAAGGGTCCATTATTAAATTCCACAGAGTCCACCGAGAATCTAGCTCTAAATTCTCACTGGTGTGAATCACTGTGCTTTCAGCATCCCTTCAATCCAGGCTTAGATATGAGACTATACATGGACACAATGGTGCTTTGAGTTAATTTGCATCAAAACGAGCTCAGGTTTTAAGGTGTAATATTAATCATAATGAGCATAATGAGCATAAAACACATTTAGAGGCTTGTGGGAGTCTTGCAAGTATGACATGTAATGATGATGCCAGATGAACAGTCAGGAGAACAATAATTTGTTCCTGAGTTATCCTGAGGGGAATCCGCAAGTCTTTACCAGACAATGCATCCAGCTAAAGTCAACACATTTCAACTTCTAGAAACTAAAAATACCACCTTTATTATTTCCACTATTTTTTTATTACATCTTATTTCACGTCAGACAGTTAAATCCACAATCACATTTCTGACTTTGCTACCATGTAACCAAACAAACCCCACAACTCACTGCACTGCCCATAACACTTTTTACTCATTCATAATCAGAGCATTCTCCATATGTGTGTATGTGTGTGTGCACTGCTGTAGCTTTCAGAAGTGGGAAACAAATACAAAGGTGCTCTTAACCCCATTAGGAAACAGGGGGACTGGAGTTGATTTACACTCAGCTTCCTGTTTCTAAAGAGGCTGTTTACTTCAGTTTGCTGCTGCTTTTGCTAGTTAAGCGTCAACACCTGCTAATTTGTGCTCCACTACAGGACAAGAGTCACAAGTCACTTTCCGGAAAAAGAAATCAATCTCTTTCATGGACAGAGAAAAACCTACACGGAGACTGTTTTGAAGCCTGATTTTGGGTTTAGTGCAGACAGAAATTAAAATTAGCTGAAAGGTCTCATCTGTCTCATCTCATCTCATCATCTCTGTTTTAGTTTAAAAAGGTTCATTGATCTTTGTCTCTGTGTGCTGTAACAACCTTTTGAGATCGCTTCCCTGAGTGAGCCTTATATAATATTACTTATATTTTGATAAGGGTGAGTCACAAGGTTCCATTTTGCTCATTACAAGTGTGCATTTACCAATGGATACATTATTCGAAACAAATTGCGATACAGTTCTTACATGTATGTTGCATTACATACTGTACAATACCTTATGTAACACTCCCATGTGACAGGCACAGAGCTTTGGATGTGTCTGATATCAAAATCTCACAGTGTAACACACTGTAACAGCCCTTTCTGACTGAAGCCAGATGTTGATAAGACGCACTACAGGAGTATAACCCATCACAAGGACCTTATATTTACACACTAGCCCTCCACAGACACACATTCCCACGTTATACAAACTGAAAAAGACACACTAAATACTAAACACTCACTGGGTCATTTATAGGAGGACATTAGCATTAATGATTAGAAGATTATTATAACACCGTCCCCGAAAAGCCTTCTAGTCTCACGTGGCACGATATGAGCCAGTGAGAAACTGCTGTCACTGTGCAGATCACAAGTTTAGAATATCTGTGGTTCAGATTTTCTCAGTGAATAAAACAACACTGTTGATCACACAGCACTGGCCAGTTTCGATTTCTCTGAGACAGCACCACTGACATAAGCAAATCGAGTTGCTGTGTTCTTGTGTGACATTTTATAGACACCATCTCTCTCTTTTTGTTTATTAGGCAACCATCTCCATAGTGATGGAGGGAATATTTTCCAAATCCAGAGCTGATGTTGCAATATTTAATCCTCTGATTGAATTACCAAGGAGGAGCAGAGAGTGGAGGAGAAACTTCATAAACATTTACTCTGGTGGGGTTGTATCTAACAGTGTTGAGGTTCCAGCTGTCGCTAAGGAGGGTGTGACCTACAACACCGCTGAGACTTAACAAGGTTAGCTTTGCTGTCACTATTAATAGAGCCTTTCCGTTGCTATGCTGACCACCTTTAATTTGAGATGAGGGAAAAAAGTTAAAGGGTTTGAGTTTTCTTTTCTGAGAACACCGAAATAACACAAAAGTCGATCACCATTGTACAAAGGTAATCTAATCATCAATAAATAAGTTATAAACAAACCCTTACAAACAGATTATGTCTTCAAATATATTTTACACTGCAGTTTTATGATCGTTTGTTATATAGGTTATGTTAGTAACTGAAATTGGCACAAATGAAGTGACCATAAGTTTCCTTCCTCATCTTGGACCCCAAAAAAACCACAGAATAAATACATATATAACACAACTGAACAAAACAAGTTTTTTTTGAGGCGCTAAAGGTAGAAGCATTTAGTGGCGACATGTCTGTAAATACTTTCCCTCCATCTTGTAGATGATTGGCAGGTAATAGATGACTATCTGGAAAGCACTGTTGTCTAGTTTGACTGACTGATGCTGACTGATGGGCTTCTCATACACACAGACAGTACTTTTATATAACACACACTCTATCTCTCTGAGTGGGTTGTACACACAGTGTGGTCACAGCGTCCTCACCCTATTAAATTATATGAAACCAGTGCAAGTCTCTCTATTGTTGGTAGTGAAAGCCATTCCTGTGAGGGTTGTGTTTTATTGCACAAATTCATCAGCATTAGGCAATGATGGCAGAGCACTCCAGTGTGGTTTAAACACACATCCAGAGGAGAGAAGTGTGCGCTGGAGTAAATTTGTATGACAGCACATTTTGATCGCAGTGTGAGAAGATAAATTCAGCAGTTGAGGGTTGGTGGAACACTCGAGCCGGTGAGGGCTGAGTTACAGTTGCGGGCTTGGGATTTAATTCACAGTAAATTATAGCACATCATCCGAAATATACAGTTTTTCTTATCACTCACACACAAACACTAAAAGAGAAAAGACAAATCTTTGTGACTGTGCATTATATGTCTGTATTCTGTATACTATACTATATACAGGCCAATCGTTATGCGTGTGCAGATGACAGAACAGACAGAAACAGACTCCAGAGCTGTAACTGTTAATGCAACTTTTAATAAATGACCAGCTGACAGATTGAGTCTGCAATAAAACGACCTTAAGAGACACTTTTCTGTCCTGATTCCATACAGTGAGTAATGTTTGACTGACAGAAACCATATGTTACAGCCATACAGCCTCCACCTGGAGGTTGTGCAGGCACCAGGCTAAGAAGGCCTCTAGCTGTGAATGCTTCCACTACAGCTGCATTACAGCTTTAAGGGTTGTTAGTGAGGGATCAGATTAAACTTTGCCATCCTGATAAACACTGCTGCAGCCACTCTGTGTAACCACATGCTGTGTAACCACCTCTAGCCTTTCACACATTTCCACAAACTTCCTCGGTTCCTGCCTGACCCAGTACTTGACCTGTTCTGTCTTCTTGGAGCGTGCCGGGCTCAGGGCGACTTTGAAGGCTGAACTTCGTGGGCCGGAGCCCCGAAACGCCTGCCCTCGCCAGGGACTGTTGTCCCCGCCCAGAGGTACTCCGAAAATAAAAAAGGCAAAATAATAAAAGAGTGTCCGTTGGAGAAGCTGCAGGCAGCTTAGCTGGACACTCACTCACTCTTAACCGAGGAAGCTGCGTGCTACAAACAAAGGACAAAGCCAGACAATGGTTCAGGTGGCAGCAACAATCACACAATGGAAAACATCTCTGATTGCTCTCTTTGCGGGATGGGTTAAAGATCGGACGAGTTCCCCCTGTGAGGACTAATGGATGAGGTGAAGTAACAAATAAATAAACGTGTCCTGGTTGGAAACAGATCATACAGAACACATCCAAAGGTAAAATCAAATGAAAACTGTATTAATAAATAACAACAAAAGAACTAAACAAAGGAACCAGGTTAACCACGATCTGCACAGAAACCAAGGTATGGTAGGCAACACAAACAAACCTACTTTGCTTAGACAAAGGAGTAAAGCTGATTCACCAGCTTCCACCTCACACCTGATCAGCTCACATTGTCACTCCCCTTTTTTCCTCCTCACCCCTAATTTGCACCAGCTGAGTGCAGAAGGAGGGTTCGAACACACTTGAAAGGGAAGCAAGAGAGAGAAGAAGGCCACACCCACTTAACACCCCCGGCAACTGGGATAATACATGTGAACGTGGGTTAGCTGAAGCAGTACTGACTGATGATAAAGGAAATATCACTTCTGCTTTCAGTGAATAGTTAGTGATTTAAATATATATATATATATATATATAATTATAGAAGTTTACAGTTTCTTGCCATTTATATGGTGAAATCAATAGGCAGCCTTGCCCAGTGGCTGCAGTTTCAAGTGAGTGGTAACAATCAATGCATATAACTCACTGAGCATAAGCCAAAATAATGAGCCAGGACTTCTGCAAAGGGAAAGTGCAAAATTACAAAGAGTTGCCGGGTTTTTGCATCAGATTCAGCCATTAACTCAACACAATTATGTAGATGAGTCAACCGTCAACAAAGAATTACAGCCATGTCTGACTGTAGTGTGGTCAGAGAGAAGCTGAGTGCAGGGTTGATGCATTAAGAAGCAGTACTAGACCATGGGAAGCTTAAAAATAGAAATCAATTGGAATGATGTGGTGGAAGTGATATGTTCTGTCTCATAAAGGATCTGATAGAGCCACATTGAGCTACTGTCTCTGAAAGCTTGTTTGACTACCAGTAGATGCCTGTGTCATTTTTGGGATTTTAATTTGAATGGACATGTCTCATTGACAAAGACAGAGGCATGAGGAGCAGCATTTCCAAAGACATGGCAAGGAATGGAAGTGAAATACAGATGAAAGCTTTACAAGCCCAATGTAAACACCTCTCTAAGTATACAATTTCACACAGTTTTCCAATAAGCATGGCCATGGGCACTGCCAGGAATTTTGGGCCCCATGACAAAGAATCTAATTGGGCCCCTCCTGTGTAGTGAGTATATTCACTCTCCTATTTTGGGGGGCCCTGTCAGTCAGGGGCCCTTAGAATTGTTCTAAATTTCCCCCCCTAAACGACGCCCCTGAGCATGGCTGCACACAAGCACAATACAAACACACAGCTTTGCATTTCAGCCTCCGGTTCCACCATCACAAACTTGTGCTGCTGGTTTCCAACTTCACCACTAATGAATCAACAGAATGCTATTCCTTAGTCATCATGTCATATAAATAGGCACTGCATTCCTCAACCACCAAATGCATTCAGTTCATAAAAGGCAACAAATGAAACAATTATCATGCACGCACCATTAAGACATAACAAAATAAAGCTTCTGCTGAGGCTGGTTGAACGCTCTGGGTAACAGGAAGTGCTTGTAAGGTCAAACGTTCAACACATGCCCTGCATATATTGGCTGAATCAGATCACCTGTAGCATGTTATTCATTCATTCATTCATTTTCTACCGCTTTATCCTGTTAAGGGTCGCGGGGGGGAGCTGGAGCCGATCCCAGCTGACATCGGGCGAGAGGCAGGGTACACCCTGGACAGGTCGCCAGTCCATCGCAGGGCCAACACAGAATACATATTATACATGTCTTCATCAACGGTTTATAATATAATTTTAAGCACTCACACAATATATTGAATAGAAATTTATCTAGCCATGTCATCCCTTTGTACTAGGGCAGTCTGGCAGGCAGCCTTGGCACCACGATGTGTAACAACAGGCTGTGCATGGCAGTGGATATTTTCCTGTAGTGGCACTTTTTGGCCTCTGGGGGATGTGAGTGCTGCTTTGCTGTGGTGCAAAAGACCATCAGAGTCAACTCAAAATGGGCCATGCCATGTTTTGGAAGTGACATCAGACCTGCTCAGTGGCTTTGGCAGTTGATGTGTCGGCTCTGCTTACCTATTTATAAGTGATCACACAGTACTGATTGGGTGTAATATACATCTCATTATAAATGTATGAATGCAAAGGCCAACGTAAACTGAAAACGTGTCACTGTTAGTAAAGGTGCATTAAAATTGTAGGCCAATATTCAGAGAGCTGACTTGGAAACAAAAGAGCTGTAAAATAAACAAGAAGACTTTAACCAACTCAGTGACATTTCTTCACTGCACAAAATCCCGTGAGTACAAAAAATACATTTAGCTGTAACTCTAAATGATGGCCCAAAGGGCCAAATGTTACCTCATTGTACCAATACTTTGTGTGTAATCGTTCACATTACCCCTCCCATCATTTCTGCCCTGGCTTTCTCTATGACGGCTGCATACAATGGACCAGGCTCCCATCCAGATCGGTTTAATGGTCCGCAATGCTGCACTACACACACACCCGTGTACACACAAACAAACATGGAGACCACAAAAGAAAAGGAGAAGCTTTTCATATATTCTGCCAAGGAGATTGTTTATATGTTGCTAAAGCACCCACTTACCTCATTGTTAAACTCATGCCCAGTGACATTATCTCTGTGTCGTTGCTGGATATTCATAGAACCACAGTTGCATGTAAATCGTTTACCAATGCTTCTGTTATGTTGGAGTGACACAGTGGCATTATTGTTCTTTCAGTGTATACACTCTATGTGTGTGTGTGTGTGTGTGTGTGTGTGTGTGTGTGTGAGTGTGTGTGTGTGTATAATACACATTTGGTCAAAAAAGTTGGCTTCCATGTGGACCCATAGTACATCCTGTCTCCCCAGTGACCATTACACAAGGTTTCCTCATTTTGACATGCTGTAATGGAGATGAGGGAGATCAAGACCACCCATTGGCTCTGGCTTCACGGGGGTCAGTAAACTAACAAACCTAATAAATTCTGAGATTTGTTTCTTCAAAACTAAATTCAATTATAAAGAATCTTGTGAGATGACAAAAACAGACACAGACACCAGGGATGTAGTTGTAGTTACTCTCATCATATTCCTGTTAGTCCACTTACAGGACTGACATAGTTGCCTTTGTAACGCTGTGGTGCACGAATGGCCACACAGCATACTCTCATGTATACACAGACATGGAAAGTATCACCTAATTAGTTTTATGTACAGCTGCCTGTGGAAAAACAGATGATAAAGAATAAGTGCTGGCTTTGTGCATTGTCTGTAGAAAACACAGCTGATTGTATAAGTAGGTCAATTGTTTCTTTAACTAACAGTCTTACAATTAATGTGTAAACTGAATAATTTCAATGGTTCTCAAACCAAGAGTCTGAACCCTCACGGGGTCACTGATGGGGGGGTTGCAAGAAGACTTCCAAAAATCGAAATGATAATCATTCATAAGAATGGTCAATATTTAAATGAGAAAAATTTATAACATTTCAGACAAAAGTCAGACAAAAGTCTTAAAAGGATTCAAGAATCACTAAAATTACTAATCAGAAATGTAATCATCCCTCTGATACATTTATCCCCTTGAGGGTAACTGTGAAATATTAGCAATCATTGTGAAATATGAGTATCATTTGCAGCAGGTCAATTACTCAACAAACTAAAGAGCACACATTGCGTCATGAGGAAAAATATAATGATTTATTTACAAACTAACTCAAGTGGCCGAGGGTATGAAAAGTCAGCGAAGCCTTGTATTATTTCTCTGATTTGCGATGAGTTGGAAACGTGATACATAGAGCTTAGTCATTCACTTACACTACAGTGAGTCAATTGGTATTTCCTGTCTCCAACAAGATATGACTGGGTAAACCTCCCAATCTCATGATCTCTGAAGGAAGTTACACAGACAGTGGTGCTCCCTCTACAAAGCCTCACACGCCTGTTTCTGTCCATTTTCATTATATGTTGGCCTGCCATGCTACTGAGAAGCAGATCATTGGCATCCACACATCATCTGACCCAACAGCCCAAGCTGCATCATTAGCTATGCTCATTAGTGGCTTATCCGCAGCAGAGCTCAATGGATATGTCTTGATATCATCAAGACGAGTTCAAAGAATTAGAACATGAAACAAATGTGTTATTAAAGTCCATCTGAGCCATACTGGAAAGGAACTGCATTGAAAATGTGACCACTTTTGGTTTTGAAACGGTTATTATGGATGTAATCTACAAAAAAACATTTTATTATATTTTTTATTGTAATGGTGCATGTGCATGTCCACAAGCCTCCAATACAATGGCATCAATCTGAAACATTTGCTTGACTGTCTCACCACTCCACTGCCTAATGGTGCCTGTGCACATTAACATAGTCCCACAACATCCTTCATCACCCGTCATGGAAAATTGTTGGATGAAAAGGGCATCTATCACAGTCAGCAACAGTGAGTACATCTCTGCACCCACTATGTGGTACGTGGAGGTCAAATAACAATGCAAATACAATAAATTCTTCAAAGTTTCTGCTTTGGAACAGAGTTGAGTAAAAGGGTAGAGAGACTCAAGGCTTTTAAAGCCGTAAAGTGCAAAACAATGGGAACAACAAATGAGAAGGTCATGACTTTTCAACAATAATTTTATGTGGTCAAGTTTCTCATTAGTACACAGGATCAACTCAGTGTGCGTTCAGCAGTGATTGTGTGTGTGTGTGTGTGTGTGTGTGTGTGTGTGTGTGTGTGTGTGTGTGTG
>JAFBJQ010040715.1:29898-197022 GCA_016785345.1 Trinectes maculatus
GTGTGTGTGTGTGTGTGTGTGTGCGTGTGTGTGCGTGTGTGTGTGTGTGTGTGTGTGTGTGTGTGTGTGTATTATATATAGGTGTAAACACAATGTACCTCTGCATCTGGAGAGAGAATTCTAAAATAATTGGCTAGTCACTTCTATCGGCTATTACATGATACTATTTTGCAATTTGACAATGGGCCACACTATGTCAGGATTGTTCATATGGAGATGAGATTATGTATAATATCACAGTGATTACGTTTGAGACAGAGTGTTTTGCGGCCAGTATTTAACTTGCTTTTAACTTGATTTATTGCATTTCCCCTATGTGCTGAGTCTCTGTTTCAAAGTCAGGAAGCACATACTTGGCTTATAATGTTTTCTTAGAGTCACTGGTGAAATAAGACAGTCATGCATCCCAACACAGCAAAGGACACAGTGATTGAATAAGAGAAAATGAGACAGAGGAGGATAAGCCAATGTAATTACCGTCATTACAATTTCAGTTGTTATTTCTGAGTGGTAAAGCGGTATGTCCAGCAATAACTGAGTTTCAGGAGAGCTTTTATTCATGTAGAAAGTCATAACTCCTACATCCAGTGCGCCACATGCCAGCTGCACACAGCTGCAATAATGTTACACAATATATATTGTTTCATAAAATGCTCAAAAGGAAAAGTAGGTATTTTAAAAAGATCCAGCAATGTCACTAATGATCTCCCTGTAGCTCAGCAGAGTGGCCTCAGTGAACCAAGAGGGAAGTTTTATCCAAGTGTTGGACAGAGTAATACAGCTTTGGGTGTCACTTCCCCTAAATGACATAAAAAAGTATTTTGTCATTACTCTAAGAGGTATCTGGCCATGAAGATGGTCCCAAGTTGAAAGGAGTGTGAGTAAAATGTGTTGACAACAAGGTCACAGAGAAACTGGGCCACTGTTTCTCTGACAACACACTGTGGCTGCGTTTATGTTATTTGTTAATGCTTCTACTTACCTTGGTTTTAGTGTGAAACGTACTAGAGATAAGAGCTGTTAAAGCTGATTACCTTTTTTAATTTGGGCAGCTTGATCCTTTAATTAACATTCCAGCCATCCACACTGTATGGAGCTCTGCAGTGTATTTACTTGTGGGAGAAGCTTGGCTTCCTCTTGATAATCATCTGCAAATGTGCAACCAATGACTGATGCTATTGCTGTGAAAGTATGTCTCTATGTGTCACAAAATGAATTATATATTTGCTTAAACAAATAAGTTTCGTATTTGCCAAAAGAATTGCAACATTGAAATTCAGCACAATATGATACACAAAACACACATATGCACGCAGTTGCATACAAACACAAATACACAGAAAAACACATGTACATCTGTTTTATTTTGGAGGGGGGGGTTCAACACTAATCAATCAGTAAATTTTGTCCTTATCAAGAAATTTTCCAACTTCACAAACTCTCAAAGTCAACGTTGGCTTGACTATCAAACTGCATTTTGTCTGACTTAGGTGCCAGAGTCTGTCATGACTTCATTATTCAAAGATTTGGCAGCTGGAAACAAAACTCTCTTAGACAGCGATTCATTAACGGTGAATGATTTTAACATTTTACACACTGTACGTCAAGAGACAGGAAGCAAACATTAACCACTAAGATAATTTTATTGGTGCCACTGAGTTGTTAGGCATACAGGGATACTGCTGTTGTGTTGTGTCAGTATACTACAAATGCTTACAGTACATTTCCAAGTAAATCATTCAGAAGAAATCATTCAGCATTCACCTGTGTGTACCTGCTCTGCTTCCACTGTGTCAGTGTGAGAAGAAGCGTGTTGTCGTTTGATTGTGTGTGTGTACTGCTGTCTGTTCATCCCCATCAAAGGGAAGCTGCTAGGACTAAAAACTAGTTGGCTAATTAGCATGTGGCCTTTGGTTTTTCCTCTAACGACCCCAATGTGTATCCGTGCCCTGATTGGCTGTGACACGGCAGGCAAGCAGCTAATTGGATCAACACATTTGCTCACATTCTTCCCATGTAGGGTTTTGCTCATGTGGTGAATTTCAGTAGAAAACCCACAAACACACACACACACAATCTTGCATGAGCACACATGTGCTGCGTTGACAGCTCATGGGAAATCCTGTTTCAACTCCAATACCAAAAGACCAACATGTCAATATTTCACTACCTCTCTGTTTTTACAGCCCCTTTCTTGAGCCCTGTATTTATGTCTTGTATTCAGTGGTCTCTTACCCCGCTTGCTTGTTTCTTTATGTTTTGCTCTTGTGTAACTCTTTTGCAATACATGTGGCAATATACCTTGAAAATATGGTGTAACCCCCACTGTCCCAAACCTCAGGCCCCACAGAACTGCATTGTATATTTTCTAGATGTCTTAATTTTGTCCGAAATTTACATTCAAAACAACCAAACTACTAAGGGACAAAGTAACAATAACTCATACATACATCTATTTTTATTAACAATCTACAGAACAGTCTGTAAATGGTGTAAATATTAATTATTAAGCCAACTCTGCATTTCCCCTCAGCTCTACAGGCCTTTTAGAGGCTCAGCTCTGTGGTTGGTTTGCACTGTTTTGGCTCAGTCAGCCTGAGGACCAAAAAACACACAGCTCCAGACGTTTAATGTTGTGTCAACTCGCTGAGTAAGTGGATATCTGCTAATGGCTAAAACTTTCTCTACAACAATTTCCTAAAGTGATAATTGGACTTTTGTTTACAACACGTTTCCTACAATTAATCTGAAAGCAGGTTGGAGTTCTTTCGGGTGCCCTGTGATATACGCATGTGTCAGTATATGTGTCTGAATTTCATTTACATACACACATTTACATACACAACACACACTCATTATAAAGAGATGTATTTTTGAAAAATAACATACATAAACGGAGTGATGATGAAAGAGCCTGTGTTTGTGAAAGGCCACATATCAAACCACTTCAGCTCATCTGCTGCTCATTTGGCACAAATGAGCATGCAGCCCCTCCAGCTCCAGCTCACTCTTTCTCTACCTCCCCTGTTCTCCCTGTGCAGCCTCCACCCCCCCACATCCCCCACATCCCCCTGCACCATACATCTCTGACACAGTTACCTCCAGTAGCCTCACTGGTGAGTGTGTATGAGAGAAACATGAGAGTATGTTTGTTGGTCTGTGTGTGTGTGTGTGTGTGTGTGTGTGTGTGTGTGTGTGCGGGCGTGCGGGTGCCAAACCGTGCCTCCCGCTGCCTTTTCCATAACAGGCCACCAGCGAGGCAGAATCCCCCACCTTCCACCCCCGCCTGTCTGTTTTAATGCACACACAAACGTACACACACACAGACACTGAGAGAGAGGGGGAGAATGAACAAAGCCCCCACAGTTAGTCCACTGAGCTGCACAGCGGTTGGGGTTTATAACTGGTTACATATTCCCTCAGCTTCATGGGCAGAATGAGCACTCGCAGGGATTTCACCATGTTGGATCAAATTATGCTGATCTCCTTTCATACTTAACGAAAAGCTTTGTCCTTTGCTGTCAAATGGTGGAATTGAATCAATATTTTGTGAATATCTTGTGATGGTTAATTAGATTTTTCTTAATTTGAAAACAATTAAGTTTTGTATGAGTTTTTGAAAAGTTCGTTGGAATATTATGTTTGTGCCAGGTGTGTTTTTTACGGAAGTTAACATGGCCAGAGTCTGCTTGTGTGGCAGAGAGTGACTCTGAACGTGAGAAGCCAATCGGTTGTTTTAAGTGCTTCAACGTTTCATCTAAAGATAACATCTCACTGTATACACACACGCACGCACACACACCAGGAAGAGGGTGGGCGGCCGTCTGCCACAATGGTAAAGTTGAATTAGAGGCAATAATAATGGACAGAAATGAAATATTTTAGTTGTGTTTATATTTTTGATTTGTTGCTTGAAGGGGAAGGATGGATCAAATCTCTTTGCATCAGACTGCACCAGTGGCCATTGTTTTTATCTGAATTTTGGAACAGGAATAGGGGGGCGGGTCTTCTCCCAAATTTATGGTCAAGGGTTTGTTTCAATTTCGGGAACTGACTGTGTAAATATGTGAAGAGAAAAATTTTCAGTGAGAATCAAATAAAATTCCAGATCCTATGAATTCAAATTCAGATTATACTCTGTTTCGGGTTTACTGGAATTAAGTGCCAATAAATTAAATAAATAAATAAAACAGATAGTTAATTGCACTGACACTTTTACACCATCTGATTTGGACATCTGTGGCCTGTGATGTCTTTACTTACCTCTTGTTTGAGATAGTCCAGCTGTGGAGGAAGTAAAGGTCTACTGACTGAGAGGAACAGTTACTAATCTAAACCAAGCTTTAGCTGATAGGAGACAAGTGAGACTTGTAGTCATGCAGGATTTTAGTGAGTCATGAGTGATCATGTCTGCTGCTTGGAAAAACGGGAAGCAAATTCTGATCTTTGAGCAAAATAAAGTGTTGTTACAACTAGTTTACTACAACCGGAAACTAATCAAATTCATGCAATCAGTTCTACGTCTAGTAACATATTTGTTTTTTGTAGTTTCTATGTGTGTTTGGAAATGGGCATGTCCAAAGACACCCAGAGACTGAGCATTGTGTCTTTTTTTTTTTTACCAAATATGGATGTGAGTCACTCTTCACTGCATTCTCGTCTCCATTTCACCATTCACAAACCTTAAAGTTGCCCGTGGCCAAGGTTTACTCGATGTTGAGAAAGCACATCTGATCAAAGAGACCACCAAATGGCCCAAAATGCTTCGGCCTGCGGATGCTGAAGGTAGAGCCGTGTGGTTCACCTTCTCAGAGCTGCTACAGATGTCCAGCGGTTTTTATTTCGGGTTAGAGTGGGGACAGAGGCTAACCCACTGACAGTTAACAAATGGTCTTTCAGCTTTTATAGAGCCGAGGAAAGGAAACCAGAATGCCACTTGATTTCCTCCAGCCGCCACACACGTATACCACACATGCACACACACATGCACACACACACACGAGGAGAGAGAGAGACTCTCATACATGCCACTAAAAATTGATGAGGAGAGGACTGAATGTGGCCGACGGATTTATGAGGGATTCGGTTTCAGTTTTGGGTTGGTGAGTATGCTCTGATCTCTGTTCAGATTCTGTCATAAATGCGTGATTATATTATCTGTAAAAATAAAGATAAAAGACAAGTAATAACACCAGGACTGTAAGCTAAACAGTGGAAAGGCACAACGCTCTGGAGCTTCTGAAAGATTCAGGGAGCCCAGCATTGCTAAATGTTGTTAAGACAAGCAAACTAGAAATCAATAAAAAAACATATACCGCCATTGAGTCCTTCAACATTACTTCCTTCCATGTAAACCATGTTATCGTCTGATCTGCATCAAAATCAACTTGGTAACAGACATCAATGCAAAATGCTTAGATTATGTTATTATGTAACATAATCTGTTTTTAGGCCACATTTTCACCTGTATAGTTAAACTAGCAACTAAAAATTATTATTTGCCAAAATCATACATCAAGAATTGATCACAAAATCGTTTCATTGGGACAGTAACACAGGATCAGACAACAAGGTTTTAACAATTCAGTATATTCATGCAGTGCACACTTGTTGTTAAGGGCTGCGGTGGTAAAAAAAAAAAAAAAAGAGCTCTATAGTGTCCAGTCATCTAAGACTAGTGGTGACCTCCTTAATGACTTGGCAAAACTAAATCTGTTCCACAACATCGAGAGGAAACAGCATGAAATCAGTTAGCACCCCAGATCCTGGCAAACATCAAACAATGTTCTCAGGGTTCAAACAGTTTTCCCCATCAATGACCAAATATCCATTCACCCCTTTATTCAGGGAGACCCGTTTGACCCGTGTCTGTGACATTCAATTAAACTGGTTAATCTGAGTGAATCAAGCTGGTCTGTTCCACAACACCGAGAGGAAACAGCATGAAATCAGTTAGCACCCCAGATCCTGGCAAACATCAAACAATGTTCTCAGGGTTCAAACAGTTTTCCCCATCAATGACCAAATATCCATTCACCCCTTTATTCAGGGAGACCCGTTTGACCCGTGTCTGTGACATTCAATTAAACTGGTTAATCTGAGTGAATCAAGCTGGAAATGAATGCTGCTTCCCAGGTGAGTCCGATTCAAGCTGACCGGCTCCGGCCGCAGTCACAGCAGTAACCCTGTTCGCTCGTTAGCTGGGTTTGGTTCACTTGGCTGTAAATTGACACCATTATCCTGTAAGGTTGTTAAGCCACTTTCGAGCCAATTAACTTCCTTTAATACGCAACACACCCAGCTGGAAGGCTCATGTGTGGGTTTTCACAAAGACAGAGGAAAGAAGAGGAAACAGTAAAGAGAACAAGATGTTCTGGTCACATTTTCACATTTACATCATTTCATCCGGTGTTTGGCACAAAGTCTATTATTGTGTGGTGCTGGTAAACTAATTAAAGACTGACGGGGCAATCATTTGGTACGGAGATCACCACAGTTAGTGCTGTGGTGGGGATAAGAAAGACATACTGATTGGAAGCCAGGACTGGGGAAATGGGAAGGAGCAGTGGGGAAAGGTTAGGTGAGGTGAGACTGAAAAGTTAAAATGAGTTAAAGAGGGCTGAGAGAGAAAGGGAAGGAAGTGGAGCAGAGAAGCAAAACGCTGGCTTTAAATCTGTAGCCCAAGTCAATGTACAATGTGTTAGAGATTTGTCAGCGTCCTGACAGGCCCATACTGAGTAAATATATGCAATCAGTTTCCATCCAACATTCAAAAGGGAGGGGGGGAAAAAACGACACCATCAGGTCTCGTCTCCTGCGGAGTGACATCACTGAAAATTGATGTGAGAGTTAAAACTGCAAAAGAGAGCGGCGACATCTGTAATCAGGGACTAAAATGATAACACTGAAACACCGATAAAGGACTAAAAAATGTTGCGGCTTCCAAATTACAGAGCGAACAGGAAGATGGGGAGAGTGAAAGAGGTAAACACTTTCATGACTTAGTGAGAATCGTAAATGAAAACAGGCGGGCACGGCGAAAACAGAAAAAAAATGTGGTGAGGATACAGTATTTTCGTGGAGAGATTATAGCCCTATTCCCGAACCCTGCAATAAAAACTTCTATCTAAACTATTTACTAAATGTATGCACACATCTGTTTACAGCTCTGTCTTAATTTCACTGCTGGATGCATGTGAAATTCCTATCAGAGAACTGAGAAGAGACTCTCTGCAACACTATATATACAGAAATGAAAGGGGAAACACATCCTGTACATAGCCGGCACTTTTCAATAGATGACATGATGTCGGACTTGTATACTTTGATTAAAGAGCAACAGCCCAGGTTTATCATGCATATGTAAACATGGCAGATAGACAGTGAAACCAAAGGAAGTTACGGGATGCATGTACATACAAATGTCATTACTGGCTGCAGGAAACAAAATATCAGTGAGAAAGTGTGCAGATGCACAAAAGCATAATACACACTCCATGATTTGATCAAACACAATGCTTTAAACAGTGAATGTTATTTTTTTTATCCATCACCATACCGCTGCACTCAATAAACACAAAGGGAGCATTGTTACAGTGTGCGGGTTTATTTAGTCCTACACTTGGACCCATGCTTAGGTAAACTTTGGTTGTAAAGCCTCTTGAGCTTTGTTCTGTTTTCAAGTGTAAATAAAGGCCATGTGGGAGCATGAGTATATTGCTGTTTTTGTTGGTTGTCATCATCATCCCTTTCCTCACTACAACCCAGCGTGCACCTCAACAACGGCACAGCGTTCACTGCATCAGCCATCACCGCTCAATCTCTCTCTCTCTCCATCACAGGCCGCCAGAATACTTAAACTGAAACAGTTGTTGAATGGTCACCGATATTGTTTTTAAATATTGAAATATAACGGCAGGACGTTATATATATATACAGGAGGTCTTCGGTTTACTACGGTCTCGAGGTACGACAGTTTCGTGGTTACGACACATCTCCCATAAATTTAAAAATCCTTGTTTCGACTTAAGCGGTTTGCGTCGTAAATACAAACTTCGCACGGGAACTAGTTGGTGAGCGCGGCAGAAGAAAATGTTGTCACGTGGCGCTACATTGTACGCCATTTTGGGTTGTTGCTCCCTTCATTATGGCTCCCAAGTGTAAGGCAGACCCTTCTGATGGCAGTGTTTTGAGAAAAAGGAAAGCCATCAACATGGAAGTAAAATTAGACATTGTTAAACGATCAAAAAATCAAGAAACAGCGACAAACATTGGCCGGTTGCTTGGCCTAAGCCGTTCGACTGTCGCTACAATCATCAAGGATAACGATTGCATCATTGAACATGTGAAAGGAGCTGCTCCTATGAAATCGACAGTGATTACTAAGCAGCGTAGTGGTCTCATCATTGAGATAGAAAGGTTATTAGTGTTTTGGCTGGAAGACCAAAATCAACATCGTATCCCAGTGAGCCTTATGATGATTCAGGAGAAGGCTACAAGATTGTTTGAGGCGTTGAAAAGTGAAAAGGGGGAAAAAAGTGAAAGTGAAAAGTTTTTGGCCAGTAGGGGTTGGTTTATGCGGTTTAAGGCTCGTGCCAATTACCATAACATTAAGGTGCAAGGTGAAGCTGCTAGTCGTGATGAGAAAGCAGCAAGTGATTTTCCTGGAGCGTTGGCTGAGATAATTAGGGAGGGGGGTTACTGTTTGCATTGTAATAAAAATTGTGTTAGCATCAGTGTGTGACGTAGGTGCTAAGGAATTGTTCTCTCTTTTTTTTATTACCGTTTGTATTGTAATAAAAATTGTGCTACCATTGGTGTGTGACGTAGGTATTTATTTACATATTTATGTTCAGACTTACACCGAAATTCGGGTTACTTCATGTGTTGTGTTTACTAATGTGTTAGCATAGGTGTGTGACGTAGGCGCTTATTTATGTATGCATGTTCCGACTTAAACCGAAATTCGGTTACGACACATCCGTAGGAACGGATCTCCGTGGTAACTCGCGGAACCCCTGTATATATGTGAATGCTTTTGCACTCTGAACAGATCAGAGAACAGTACAACTTATATCCTTACAGCTGTATGCTGACCTTTGACCTCAAGGTCTTAGTTTCATAAATGCAGATTTTCATTTATTTTCTGCTTAGTTCATCCCTTTGCTTATCTCATCTTTCCACTTCAGCGTTAATGTCATTTCTGTCCCCTCATCCCTCTCTTCTCCCTCCTCTCTTTGCTTACCTCCACTTCGCTCTACTTCACCCTATTTGTTTAGCCTCCACTGTCTCTCCGCTTTCCTTTTTCTCGCTCTCCCTCTGTTACTTAAAGCCATATGGTCTAATTGTAACCATGTGTGTGTTTGATGATTACAGTGGTAGCTCTGTCTGACTCTGAGAAACTTCACTACACAATTCGGCCACAACATTAAAACCAGTTGCGGGTTTTAATGTTGCTGCTGAACGGTGTATGCATTTCTATGTATACATAATATATGTCTACACATTGCTGCATGTACACATGTATGGCTGATCTGTGTTTCACACATACAGATGGCATTGACTGACACACAGTTGAATGATGCCAGGGGAAAACTTCCAACACAGGGCACACATTTGCAACGCAAAGACAGAGCAGTTTCAAAGAGTCTCTTCATGTCATTGTGGTGAATATTTTCATATCATGGTTTTGAGAAGTGACAATACACAAAACCGCAAGGATAAGTGTTTCACAGAAATGGAAATGGGGTGATGAATCCCTGGGTAAATGGCCCTCTTCCTCTTTCTGTGCGCTATGGGAAAACATTGCCAGGCTTTGTGCATTGTGCTACTGCCTTGCTCAATTACAAAGAATGCTGTTTTTGTCTCGCAAACAAAAGAGTTACGTAGATTTGAAATTGAAAAAGAAAGCTGAGGAAGAGGGGGAAGAGCAGTGATTTGGTTTCTTCCGTGTCTGTAACATTTTCAGGCCTCTTCAGAAGGTTTTCTGTCGTTTCACACATTATATGAAACAGTTGCACAATCTTCAAGCTCAAGTGAACAGTGTACAGTAAGGCAATGAGCCAAGAGTTAAGTGTTGGATTCAGCAAGACAATTTTGTTTTATTTAAAATCAGAACTTCACTGTAAAACAGTTATATCCGACATATGTCCTGACCCTCTTCTGTGAAACGAGCCTTTACTGTATTGATTCTATGTATTTACTGCATTTGCCAGCACACTGAGCTTAACTGACCCCCATGATCTCTGGACTTAATTAAACTCCCTCTTGTGTGTGACTGAGAAAGAGATTATGCCTTTCAAACTTTATTTTTTTTTTTGGTTTTTAGATGACAAACGCTTTCTCCCCCTCTGGATTTGCTCTATCATGCTTGCATGGCCAGCTGTGTCATGGCTAAACCTGAGCGTGGGAACGTGAAGTGCGTTTGAGGTTGCAGTGGTGATAACAGGATTTATAAATCCCCACTGGATGAGCTGTCTGTGAATGCATCTTTACTAAACTGCTTCTTGATTATATTCCAGCTGTCTACTGTCTGGAGCAAATCTGCGTACCGGGAATGTACATGCATCCCACCACCACCACCACCCCACCACCACACAAGAGAAACCATCACAAATACACACTAAATCTAAAAAACAAAACAAAAATGATTAATACTCTGCTGTTGTATTGATGTGTCAACTGACTTGAAATGGAAAATTCAGAGAAAGTCGCTTAATTATTTAAACTTATATTATTATTATCTTTATTTTTACTTTTTTTTACAAAAAAATATTTCAAACTACTAATTATTTCTCAGAGCCTTAAGTGTATTATTGCTTACCATGTACATATTTGACCAAAGGAAAGATGTCCTATGTGAGGATGAGTTCATTCAGAATTCAGAAGGTGGCAGTAATGCACCTAGAAGTTGTTTGCTGCCATCCACAGCATCAGAAGAAGTAGAATAAGCAGAAGGAGAAGTTTGTCACAGAGTATTGTGTGTTTTCATGTGTATGCTCCTCTTAATGGGACGAGCAAATATCACTAGCCATTAACTGACACACTTTCTCCACCTCAACTTCCTCATCATTTAGTGTATAACTCTTCCACAACTTTCCAATTCAGCTTCTGTGATTTAATCATGCACACCTGCCCTGCTGTATGTATAGCAATGTACTAAATTAATATTAATATTGAAGTCCATGTGTATAATTTGATGTATTGAATGTCTATAGGAATTCGTGTTCATGTGTATCTAAGACAAAGCATACAACTATTTCAATCCTTTTTAGGAGATTTAGAAAGGCCATACTAGTACTGGTACGGTCGTCTGGCACCATCTAGTGTCATTTTCTTTCAATCACAGTTGTACTTGATTCGGTGATCTTGAATCAGAATACTGTTAATGTGTAACTGTGATAAATTGTAGGTCTTCTCCCTCTTCTGAACATTTCAGGGATGCAGTCAAACCCGTGAAATGATACTATAGCATATATAAACCAAACTACAGTAATGTTTGTGGTTAAGAAGACTAATATAATTTTCATTTTCTAAAGTTCATATTGTTTATGTGAGTATGTGAGCTACAGTGTGTGTGTGTGTGTGTGTGTGTGTGTGTGTGTGTCAGACAGACAGACAGAGAGATAGATAGATAGATAGATAGATAGATAGATAGATAGATAGATAGATAGATAGATAGATAGATAGATAGATTATCAAATACAAATTAACAAAAACTGATTACATTTTAATATACTGATGGATGAAATAATGAAAGTTGACTGAATTGAAATTCAGAAATTGAAACAAAATTTCGATTTCAGTCAACAAATTTTACGGCAGAGAAACCATTAAAAAAAAAAGATAGTAGATTAAATAAACAAACAACTGACTCTGACTTAACTTTGTTTGTCAATAGAAGTGGGAACACTCTTCACTCCAAAATTTGACTTTCTGCAGTTTGAAAAATAAAAAAGTAAAAACTGACGGAGACTACAATTTACATTACGAGACCTTTCTTAATGTAAATTGTGATCTCAAGTTTTCAAACTAAAACAAATGACAGTGCCAAAAACTGTAACTTTGTAAATTACAAGGTTAAAAAAATAGATTTAACCTAAGTAGATAAACCTATGCAATGCAAACATACAGTGTTTTATACAGTGTATTCATGCATCTATACATTTGAACCTGCATCATATATGGAATAGAGAATTATCTGTCTGAGGATATGAGGCAGTGATTTTGTTGTAACAGGAAAAATGCACTGATGCATTTGCTTATTCTCCCTGGGCTATAAACTCTCTGATACCCAGGTGTGATGCCAAAGTGCCAGTGAAACCTCTGTCCTGCAGAAGTGTCCCAAAACACTGTCGCTGTAGTGAACCCCAGTGGTGTGCAGCGGTGCAGGAGATCACATCACCTCCGTCTGTGGCTGTGGAACATCTTCTTTCTGTTTCTCTATTAGCACTGTGTTACAGACACTGAACATGCCTCCACAGGCCGGCTGTGATAACAAGCAGGGGCCAAGGTCACCACCACCACCAGTTTCATGTAGATCCAGAGGAGGTCACTGTTGTGTGTGAGCATTGAGCTGCCTGTGTCATGTCAGGGAAGTTTCTCCCACCAGTGAGAGCTGACCTCGGGTTTACCTCGCGTGCATCCACACGTGTGTGTATTGTGTGAGTGTGTGTGTGTTTTCCATGTGGAGGGCAGGGGTGCACCCCCCCTCGCTAGCTTCCCCTTGCAGAAGCACTGCAGCAGCTCCACACCTCACGTGCACGCGCATCCAGAGAGACGTGGGAGCGATGGGGGGGGGGGGGGGGGGGGGGGGGGGGGGGGGGGGCGGGGGGAAGGGGGGGGGGGGGGGTGGTGGGGGGGGGGGGGGGGGGGGGGCAGTGAGAAACTCCCCCTCTGACACTCACATACTCAATGAGCTCCACACACAGTGGAACCTGACGGCCACAAGACGCGGCTCATTCATTACCACAGCGACAGACATGCTCCCCGCAGCCGCCTGCGCTCCTGGACCCGGACCCGCTAAACTTTTCCCCGCTCCAACACCATGGATCCGCTCCGGACTGACACCGGCGCCCCGGTACGACATGCAAATACGTACTCTGACGTCGGCGATCATGTGGCTTTTGGCGTAGATCCTCCTTGTGATCGCCAGTTTTCTCTCCCGTGTCGCCTGTTGTCTGCTCGGCTGTCGGGCCGCCGCCGTCGGAGCGTGTAGCCGAGGCTAGGCTCGTGTCGTCGGTCAGGGATCATAGCGCACCACCTGAGCATCGCGCCGACACGGCGGACAGGTAGGAAATGGACAAAGTGTCGGTGTGTGTCTGCGACGTCCCGCCCTCCTCCCCTCCGGAAAAGTCCACCAAGTTAAACTGCACGTAGTTGTTTGTTTGTGTCTCTCTCCTGTTCTCTCACACACATACACACACATACGGCTCTGAGTAAATATTATAACTTGTCTCGCCGCCTGAACTTCGCCTGCTGTCCTCGGTTACACCTGCGTACTGACACTGTGTGGCACACAAGTTACTAACTGGACCTTTTCACCGCCGCGTCCAAGTTTCACTTATAAACGTGTCGACGGCGGCGGGCGAAGGCAGAGAGGACGGGGAGGACGGAGAGGAGAGCCGCCGTGTCTGCTTCTCCTCCTCCCCGTGTCGACATAACCAGCAAAACATGGCCGTCCTCCGCCGACATGTTGTTACGTCAGTGGCGAGAGGGGGAACATTCGGGGTGAGTGTTTTTCTGCGCCCCGGTGTCACATCTCGGCTTGACCGGCGGAAACCAGCACCGCAGCCGGTGTGTCCGCCCGTGTTGAGGT
Organism: Trinectes maculatus; assembly: GCA_016785345.1. Classification (NCBI taxonomy): domain Eukaryota; kingdom Metazoa; phylum Chordata; class Actinopteri; order Pleuronectiformes; family Achiridae; genus Trinectes; species Trinectes maculatus. The sequence goes on from JAFBJQ010040715.1 coordinate 43,715, forward strand.
TCCACTGCAACTTTGTGGGTCCGACGTTGTTTATAGACTTTGATTTGTGCGACTGTGTGATGAAGGCGTAACGCTACCTCTGGTGACGCCCCCTCCTCCTGCACACAGAGACAGACACACACACAGACAGACAGACAGACAGACAGGGCTGTAGCAGAGTACTCTGTCACTGCAGCAGCTCTGTAACTGGTTCTTTTAATCCAGGATGTGAACTTTAGCTGTGCAGCCAGTGGCCCACGCTGCAGACAGTGTGTGCTGCCTCCTCTGGAGTCAGCACACTCAGTCTGTAGCAGGAAAACATGTCCTCAGTGCAGCCTGCATCTGGCAGGTAGTTCCATCTGTCTGACTGAACAGTGATGTGTGAGCATCTCCATATAAACAGTGAGCATCAAACATGACACATGCCCCAATTACAAACAGCTAATCCCTGCAATTTGCTGCAGTTGTTGTGTTGTGTAAACAGATCACCTCCTCCCCTCTCATCGAGTTTCTCTGTCAGACATTACAGCACATAAGCTGTAGTATAGGCTTGTTATTGTGAAACAATGTCATTAAGTTTCTCCAGAGTCTACCACAGCTGTCACCGGCTGTGCGGTAAAATGCACAGATGTTTAAATGAAGAAAAAAAAACGCACTGGTATCATATTGTTATTTGGTGTTGGCAAAAGGTAAAGCATCTGTGGAGAAAAAGCTGGATCAGTGTGTACCTGCAAACAACAGCTCAAATATAAAGTGTGCAAATGTATTTACATAATTTAAAGGTGTATCACCTGACTGTGTTATTGGCTGTGAATAAACAGCTCAGAGACCAGTTTATGTCTTAAACATCCAATGCACCTGTTCATTTGAGTACAGTCTCAGACATCTGACAGGCCTGCACACTTCATCACTACAAGTGGTAGAAGTAACTGAATAGCATTCAGTTCCTGTTCTGTATACTGCTGCCTGTATGTCTGTTGAAAGATCTTGTTCAGTAGTTGTTGTCCCAGCCCTGTGGTGATCTATTAATGGTGTATTTATTAAAACTCTCTGATCAACAGTCCCACTCTCTCTGTTAAAGAAGATGCAAGTGATTCGATCACAGTGTTGTTAACCCTGCTGTCATACAACTCACCAGCGATTCCTCTGGGTATAACGTTGTCTTTGCACACTAAGGCACCCACCCTTGCTCCTTCCACATGAAGAGAGATTTTGTTCATGTTTTGTTCTTCACGTGATTTCTGCTTGTGATCTGCCATATCAAAGATAATGTCATGTGATTTGCAATGACAAGCAGCTCATTTCTATTTGGGGCCAAGCAATCAAAGGGTGTTTGTTGATAAAAGCGGCTCACGTTTGAAATCGCAGCCAGTTGTCTAGTCTGTCGAGCAGCCAAGCATTTTTGCTTTGGTATAAATATATATGTAAGTAAATTATTTTGACAGATGTTAGATTAATTTGAAATACTACTAATGTTTAGATGTATAAGATTTAGATTATAATGTTAGATAGATCTTGAAAGGTGGTAATAATTTGTTTAGGAGATCAGTTTTGAAGGGGTCTTTTGCGCATCCTCACATTCTTGCTCAAACCTGTGTATATAGGATTAAATCATTTGTTTTATTCATAATACGGTGTTCACCATTTGAATTGAATTATCTTGGTTGAATTGTCTTTTTTCCTTGTTTTGCTCTGCTGTGCAGTGTTTCTCAATGTTCTGTGACCTCTTTGGATGTCACCCCCAAAACATCCAGCTGTGAGGTGATCTGCTCCATTGGCTCTGAGTGGCATTTATTTGTTCACTGTAGTCAGATGGTGGAACATGAACAAGACCTGGTCTGTCACAGCCATTTAAATAGAATATAACAGGGCTTCAAGAATTGGTGTCATTTTAACTTGAGGATGTAAATACATCACTTTGTTTAGACAGATTTATTTGGATAGCATGTACACCTGCTATTCTAAACCAAGCCCTGGGGTGATTTGTAATGTACTTTGTGAACATTAAGTGTCACGGCACATTAACAGGAGTGTTTTGAGCAATCAACACCATTATATACAGTTTAAGAGAGAAGATAGTTCGGGATTCTAAAGTATAATTTATTTGAATGGTAAGCGAGATCTGGTTGCTGACATCCTACAGCCAGGCGTTCCATGTGTCAGTCGTGTTAGTAAGAGCAGTTGATGGTCTGATGGGGCAGAAGACTGACAGTAAAACATTTACTAAAAAACAATATTTATTTTTGATATTCAAGTGAGCATGTGTCCTGATACTGTTATAGCTGCTGAGTGTAGGTGGTTTTGAGGGCAGGAGAGTAAATGGGCCCGTTAGGCCTTTTCTGGGGAGGTCACTGCTTCATCATAGGGAGAGAACAACAGGTTAGGAAGGCAGCAGTCCACACCAACTGTCTATAGACTCTGATGAAAGTAATAAAAATTTTAACACAACTGATGAATTTTGATTATTGTATATACTGTATGCTAGCTATAGCCACGCAACACTTACCAAAAGCAGTCTAAACTAAACAAGACTTAAAAGCTAAATCCGAGAGCTTTTAATGTTACTATGGAACATTCAGTATCAGAAATCACACTGCAAGTTAGAAACTTCTCAGCAGTCAACTAAACAAGTGTCAGTAGGTTTCCAGGTAGTTTTCCCCTGGAGTACATGTGCAGACATTTGCAAAGCATAGGTGTCAGTGACCCAATTTCATAACTTCTGTGTTTGGTTGGATCCTGTGCTAACGTGATCGGCAGGCATGCAGCAGGTTTGCAGTTTTTTCAAAGCACTGCGTATGGCCTGAATTCTCCCTCGTGGTTAATAATGTTTGCGGCTTTGTGACTTATGTGACTGTTGTGATCTGTTCCATCTTGTAGTGGCACAGATGTAGCACAACTACACAACAATCATGCCATGTAACAGATGGAATATTTTTGGCTTCCTAGTAGAAACGCTTACTGAAATAAATTTGTGGGCAAAATATGATGAATATGATAAATATGCTTCACATCTTCTAAAAGGTTTATTCAGGCTTATGTTAACGGGAGTTTGGCTGTATGTGTTGAAGGGATCTTTTATGTTTTAAAAGAGTCTTTGGCACATTAACTTCAGTCTTGCTGAAACCATGTTGTTTGTGGGTGTTTCTATATGAGAATGACAGTGAACCATAGCCCAGAGTTCCTGTTTTCTGTTTTTGCTATTTTACTGGTTTCACTAAAACACTGTTACCAGCGTGTAAGACAAAGGAATGTATTTGTTTCATTTTGACACACGTTGGGTTTCAGTTTTTTCTTTAGAATCCCCTGACTGCAAACACCACACACACACATATCCACATGCAGTTCTGAGCTAAATAATGGCTGTCCGTTCTCTGGTGAAAGCGTGGAATGAGTCATCACAGTCTGGAGGATGTAGGCTGTTGTCATCATGGCCTCCTGTGTTGAGCTTGACTCTGTGATGACATCACCGGCTTTGTTGCAGCGTCTTCGGCTCAGGTCTCTGCTGTGGCTCCACCACCTTCTCAGTCGTGTTGTTTGGTGACTAAGGCAACGACAGAGATGAGCTCATCACCTGTAGGTGGGGCTGAGAGGCAGAGTGTGATGGAGGAAGGAGACAATTCGAGTAGAGGAGATACATGGGGACAGAGGGAGCCTGATGAAATCACTACAGTGACTGTGCGATGCCTGAATGAGATTGATGTGGAGGAAGAAACAATGGAGTGAAGAGAAAGAGAGGAGATGTGATTGAAAGCGATAAGTCCAAAGCTTTACATACACCTTAACCTATTAAAGCAATTTTCCATACTGATGTTGCAGTTTGGTGACAAAGGCAGCAGTCTGACAGCTGTGCACTAAGTATGATCCCTAGAAGTCCTCCACCACAGCAGCAACCCGATCGCTAACACACAATAACTGACATCACTTTTAGGTTCTAGTAGTGTACTCTATATGCTCCTGCCAATTCACACCCATGAAAATAACATACACCAAAATTACAGCTAAATATGAAGAACTATAGATATGTCTGTGGAAACTTTCAGAAACACAACTGAACAAAGTGCATCGTTGGGAAATCCAGTGATGCAGAGAGAGGGACAAAGAAAACAAAAAAGACACCGTTGTGTGACTGTGTAATGTATAAGAAAGTACTGTTTCATTACTGCATTGATTATTATTTAAGTCCATCAGTATGGTGCAATTCACAGAGCAATGTGATTCTGCATGTGTGAGCATGTATAAAAACTACCTGGTGCACATTTCTCATCACCAGTGTAGCTTCTAATAACTTGAAACTACTTCTGCAGTTTACATGAAATCTTAGGTTGAACCAACAGCATCAAGATTTATATCCAAGCACACAATCGGTCTTGGTGTGTCGCAGTAGTCGTTCTTGTCTGAAAGTGTGTCGAGTCACTCTCTCTTCAACATCCCAATGTGTCCTCCAAATTTCAAGTTTGGAAAAAAAGGGAAATGGAGAGAGAGAGAGATTACTGAAAGGCCTTGTGCATTGCACCACGTCAGCCAGTGGCGGAGCTCAGACATGCCCTGCTTGTCAGCGCCAGACCAATGGGGAAAAGCGCAGACAATTCACAAGCCACACCCACTGCAGAAGGCAAAGAGATTGACAGGTGGGAAATCTGGCCGCAAAGGAGCAATAAATGCTCGCTGAGAGTCGATCAGAAACAAAATAATCATGTCCAAACTCTGCTGGCGTTAAGGCATCGTTCCTCCTGTTCTTTTCATGCAGAGGGGGCAGACTGTACACAACAGTATACAGGCTTGTCCTCAGATTTCCATTGTGTTACAGTGTAATGTGATATTTGCATTGTGGCGAGCCTGACGTTTTGCAGAGCCTCTCTAATGTGTTTGTTGACCTCATTTGCAGGCTGCCGGTTGTGCACAAGTCGACCCTTGCCCTGCTTCAGTCGCGTCTCACAAAACAATGACTAGAACCGTCGGTTCACATTTTACCTGGACTAAATCCAAAAAAAAACCTAACAAACTACAAGAGCATTTGCAGCTGTGGTTAAAGCTCTCAATAGATGACACGTTGCATTGCGGGAGAGTGATGTTGTTTTTATCAGTGTGTGTCTGTCTGTATGTGGGAAGGCCGAGGGAGAGAGCATTGAGCTGGGCAAAGGAACCAAGTGAAGGGATGTTATTATCAAGAAAGGCAGGTAAAAATGTTCAGAAGCCGCAGTTTACCTCCGCATTACTTCATCTGCCGAAGTGAAACTTCGTCCCACTCCCCATCTGCTTTTCATTGACACTCGCAGCCCCTGGAAAAAAAAGTGAGTGCTCGCTGACGTGTGGGCCTTCGTCATCGGGGTCACTCTGTGTGAGTGCAGAGGGGTTACAGCAACATCAGACAGTAATAGATGTTCCATGAGTGTATGGGCGGCGAGTGCAAAGTCAGAGCCTATCATGGTTGGACTGTTTGTTTTTAAACCCATCCAGCTGTTTTTGAGACCATGTCTCAGTAACTTTGGTTCGCTCAAAAGACAATGTTGCCTCAAGTTGTTTTGTAGCTTAATGTGCGGTGGGTTATAAACTCTTTTTTTTTATTGGACTTTTTTGATTGGGCTGTCGGAGAAGAGTCCTTGCCAGATGCCATGTTTCCTCCCCCTGGATATGTCTTTCAGACCCACTAATGATGTAAAAGATTTGTCAGCGTGTGCAGAACCAGGTGGGAACCTTGCTGACGTGCAGCAAAAGTAAAGTTGAGCTGGAATTTGTGCATCCCTGCAGTCATGACACTGATTGACCTCCAGGTCTCTGCTGAAAGCACGCACACACTCACGAGCGCTTTCTGTTGGATACAGGGTTACCATAGTAACACAACCATCAGCCGCAGAGTGGGTGACACCAGGTTATTTTTATAGCTTGCCCTTTGTGTGTATGACAGTGTGCCCGTGTGTGTGTGTGTGTGTGTGTGTGTGTGTGTGTACGGTAAGGAGACGGGTCTGGGATTGTGACACTGGTGTGTATTCAACGCTCATTGAGCCACATCAAATGGCAGACTGGTTCCCCCATCAAATGCACCGTAACCTGCTCGACAGTGCTCGCAGCTTCTGTTGATCAGACAAGTTTTCCAGGAACCTCGTATTATAGCTTGGCAACATGTCACACCAGCTGATAGGACTGTAATTTTACATCTTTCTCAAGTGCCTGCAACCTCGAGCAGCTCAGACTTGCTGATTTGACCAACTGTTGATAAAATTAGGGGTAAAAATGTAACATAATGTGGTTTGCCCTTTCATCCATACAATATTTCAGTATCACCGGACTGTGTATGTGAGTAAGTAACAAGAAGATGATTGTTCAAGCGAAAAAAGTCATGGTGCAAATCTTAGTCACAATTCAAACAGCCCACAGCTGTGGTTGTAGTAGATTCAATAAACAAGGGATAACATATTGAGTTGCAAGTGATACAGAAGATGGTGTGTACGTTTTTATTGCCTTTACACTGAGCTAGGATCACTGTTTCCCTGTTAACACTCTTTATGCTACAGTAATCTAAGCCAACGCCCCTGCCACCCCAGTATATTCACCATACTGATGCGAGAGACTGTAAAAGTCACACTGAAATTCTTTTTTTATATTTTTATGTTTCAAAAAATAAAACATGTAGACGTTAATTTTTCATCACCTTTTTATTTCCATCAGCATCAGCAGCATCAGCCTCACATCATCCAGTATCAATTGGGCTGTGGTGACCAATTGACCATGAATCACTCATCATTGTTTTGTTTCCCCGTCATCCCAGCCCAGGAAAACTGGTGCTGCTCTGTTGCTATGCAGAACCTAACAAGCAGTGAAACACAGTACAGCATTTTGCTCTGAAGCAGCCGCGTGATGAGATTTAAATTAAGTCTGCGAGACGGTTCGAAATTCTCCTTCCTCCATCCCTACTGGGATGTGCTGCATTAATGGCAGTGGTGCCTCTCTGCACCCGCACTATGCACACACACACACACACACACACACACACACACACGGACACTGTCCTCGCTGCAGTGTCTGACTTATGGAAAAAGTGGTCAGGAGGGAAAACACACTCAAAGCCGACAGCGACATAGAGAGAAACACACCCTTCACAGTAATGACTGTATTTGTAGAGCGCAGTTTTTGATGGAGGTTTAAAGTTTTAGTTTGTTACAGTGGAGCGATGTCACTTAGTTTGTACTTCATGCATGGCTTCCAGTGCAGGAGCCGCAGAGTTTGCCTTTCATATGCCTTTGTGTTTGTGATGACTGCAGGCGAGAGAGCTGTAGCACTCGGGTGGCTCTACAGTACATTTCCTGTACATCTGCTGCCTGCTGGCTTTAGCTGCAACAACCAACCTTTCCTGAATCTCCCAGGCCTCGGCCTTGATCTTTCTAGTAAATAGATTTTGGCACAGGACTTATTGTTACTCATTTCAGACTGTGCATGATTTTTGCTTGTACTTGTCATTATCTCAGTGAGACTCCTCTGAGCCTCAGGTGTGGTGGTTACCATAGTGACCCATAAGAGAAGTTGTTTCCTCAAATATTCCATAATTATACGCATGAATCAATCAAATTTTTTTCATTCAAAATACCTACAGTTTCATATTGCTTTTCCAAAATTCCAGTTCTGGAGAGCCAAGTCTGAGCCATGTTTCCTCCCCTCTACTTTTATTGCATTACTGACACCAGAGATAGGATCTGAGAGGGGTCATTGTCATTGTCATTGTCTTTTCAATGCTGTTTGGATACTTACAGTATATATATGTGTCTCACACCACTGTCTCTGCTGTCTGTCTTCATACAGTGGTACATTCAGCGGTACTGAGTGTGACTATTGATTTCCCCTGTGCTCCCTTCAGCATGGATGCCAGCGTGTGGCCTGAACTGATTACTGCCACGACTGATAAATGTATTTGCTGCCTGGCAGCATTAAGGGTAATTCCTTCATAAATATGGATCCACTAATATCATGCACAAGTCAGACAGACAGACAGTCAGACAACCGCCAAAGTACAGACAGACGAGCGAGCAATGGGCTGCCAGGCGGAGTATTCATACAAGTTTAATGAGCATCCAGACAGTAGGGAGTTTGTGGCTCCAGCACAGAGCTCACACTGCACCCAGAAGCTAACAGGCTGTCTAGGTTCGACACATTAACTAACAGGTGCATGACGGACTGTTTGACGCAGCTTATGAGAGCGGCGGAGAGCAGAGTTCACAATTAATTAGCTTTTCTTTTCTTTTCTTTTCTTTTTGGTTTATTTACCGGTATGTTGCACCCCTCAAAAGCAGACAACACAAAGCGCTTCAGACAGCAGCCTGAAACAACAAAAAAAACTAAATAAACAAATAAACTGGGCACATATCTCCTTGTGAGATGTTTACAGCCAAACGTTTCTCCCCCCTGAGGAGACAGTGGTTACTTGTAATCCTAGAGACTGGAGCCAATTAGCACGGCCATTATAAAGGTATTACACAAGTTATTTTGACAAAGTTTGAGCGACTGCGGAATAGAGGAATCCATTACTGTGGTTGTTAATTACACACTTTACCAGTTTCTCTCTCATCATGGCATCGGTTGCACCCAAGTAGGCAGCCAAGGCATTAGGATGGCAGCCCCTCCCTCCTCTGCTGGAGATGATAAAGGGAGGCGGAGGCTGCTGGTGCCAGTGTATCCTCAGTGTGCGGCACTTTACACAAGCTTTTCTCTGTCTGAGCCAATAGGAACGCATGAGTTTTACTTCACTGCTCCAACTAAATCAGCGGGGCTGTTTGTGTTTGCAGAACAGAATGTTCATTCAGGGGCGACGTCTGCCCAATATCAATAATATAGTCAACATTTTTCTCTCCCTCTCTCGGTGAGTCAGTATGCAAACAAATGATGCTGACGTAATCCGGTGACTCGAAACTCTTGTATTAAAGTTCCGTCGCAGCTGCTGCTACTGCTTACTAATATGGATGTTACATAAATGGAGTTGCTCATCTTCCCTCCCTCATGTGAGGGAGTGGGTTCATCACATGCAGTAGGAGGTAAATGTTAAGCTACACTACGTCAGCATGTCCGAAAAGTGTCATTTTATTCCATGCAGATATTGACTAGATTGCTGCATTTTGGACCAGGACCCAGTTCAAGACAAAGAGGAACACTGAGTGTGCACATCATGTGTCCTCTTGGAAGCCCACAGTCTGCAGCTCCCAGACCAGGGTTAGGCAAGAAAACGTTTTGTGTGCCATCTCATAGCCTCCTCGTCTTCTTCTTGACCCTTAGCACAACCTGATAGAAGCTGGAGAAACCTCACCAGCGCACCCCACTGCTCCTGCATCCTGCAGGATGTGTGTTTTCCACAGGGGATCTGCACAGCATGTCAGCTGTTTCTGCAACATTCCGTTCTCTCTGACTATTTCGGAATTTTTTTTTTTTTGTCTCTAAAGCCACCCGATAACAGTCCCACACGCTGTCGGGTTACCCCTGTCTCTGTCAGTGACACGCACGTAGCAGCTACTTGACTGAAGCTCTACGTCGGCGGTTGCCATGGCGACACCATGGTAATGAGCCTGCATTGTAATGAGGCCTCAGTGGGCTGTTTGAGGAGTTGAGAGATATCTCGGGACAATGAGTCGCATGGCGAATGGCAGCCTTCAGTCCTTGAAGGTTACAGTGTCATATGATTAATATTTGTGTGCGTGTGTGTGTGACACATTAAAGTGATTACAAGGTATGATGTTAATATGCTGAGCTGACAGAACCAGCCCCCGCCCACATACCCCAAAGTCATGCTCGTATAATTACTTTACCACCCTGTGTAATGGGCTTAAATATATGAATACTGTTAAATGGGGCTTTGGTGGGATAAAGGTATTTACTCATAAGCGTCACATATTTAAGAGGTATGGCATCCATGATATTTTAATCAGACTTCCCCCCTGACCTCTGTGCTGACTTGGTTTTATGGAAGCTCATTATATGCTGATAGAAAAGCACCACTGCTGCATCAACTAATTTCATTTTTACTCGTGTGGATGTGAGAATGAAGCTTCAGCATGAGCGGGGCCTCGGGAATATTAATAGACTTTTTGGGTCAGATAAACTTGCCTCTCTCTCTCTCACTCACTCACTCTCCCTCCACCTTTCATAATGTTCTTTTTTTTCAATGCGGACGTTATTTCCACACAATTCCACAAACATGAGTGTCTCACCGAGTGTCGCGCAACAGTGTTATTTGTGATTAGTCGGTGTCTCTCAGGAGAACCTGTCGTACTGACGGCAGATAGACCTTTCAGCTGCACAGTTTGCATGTGGCTACACTTCACATACTGTATGTAGACACTGCAGTAGTCCTTGTGTGTCTGTTGGTCTAAAAATCCTCAAACTCATATTTGACCTTTCAAAACGCTGCTGATTCCTGCTCACGTGTCAAGTCTCAGAAAGTTTTAACTGTGACAAGTGTGTGTTGGAAGTGGGCAAAGTCCACATGGTGTCCAAGACTGTAGCTGGTGGCGTCGCTGCTGTTGTGCAACTGGCTTTTTAAAGTTTGTATGATTTCATTATCTTTTGGAAAACATACAAATATTTACATTTTAGGGCTGCAACGATTAGTCGCCGTCGTCGACGACGTCGACTATTAAAAATGGTCGACCAGAAATTTTGTGGTCGTCTAGTCGTATATTATTTTAAGCAACACGATGAACTCCATTCAATTCATTAGAATACATGCAAATAAAGTTGCGATGCACCACCGGAAACGTAAGGGGCAATAGCCTGCACCATCTGCGCCCATATTGAACTAAACACTGAAGAAGTTCAATAGCAATAGCAAAGTCGATGCAGTAGCAACGATGGCTGAAGCAGAGGCGCATAGTGATGCCAGCGCGAGACTGCGAATGTCTAAAGTCTGGGAGTATTGTCGGGAAAATAAACACGTCACGTGCACTATCGGGATTTTTGGCATCTCTTTTTTAGCCTACCTTTCAAAAAATGCATCTCTCAGTATAAAGAATAGCTAGGCTACTTTAAGGCCCCTTTCTTAAAAGATGATGTTAATTTTGTTTACAGGTACCAGGATATCTAAAGCCGACGACGACCGTCATGTTACGGTGCTAAAACTGTGTTTCACCTTTTCACGTGTCTGAGGAACACCCGGAGTTTTTCAAAGTAACGTTAACGTCATTTTCAGTGACTGAAACCTCCGGTTAAACCCCATTTGAAAAAAATATGCGTCTTTACTATGATACTGTAACGTCCGACCGGACGTATCAGGAAGACGAGGAGTTGTACAGCAGCCCTCTTTATTGGTAACGTTTCTCAAATACAACCTGGTCACTGTCGGCCGCAACCACGCCAACAACAACAGAACAACAAAACTTCCTTATTTATTACACACGGCTCTCTCCACCAACCAGACGCATTCACAGACTGTGGGACATCACAGAACTCTCACAATAACACTGAACATTAGTGCAGGATCGCTACAATACTATTATATGCATCACTTGTGGACACATTGCCTCTAATACACATAAAGATACACTGCTTTTCAATGAAATCCAATTAATACCCAACTTTGTTAAAAACGGGAAACGTAGCAAATAAATAATCGATAATCGTTGACTAATCGAAAAATTAGATTATAGATTAGTCGACTACAAAAATAATCATTAGTTGCAGCCCTAAAAATAACTATTGGATATACTGACCATGTGAAGATGAGGGTGATCATCCAGAACGTTTCTTCCCAGCTTGGGCCAGGAACCACTTGAGCACAGAGAGGCAACATGTGGTGAGGCAGAGTCACATTAAGGGTGAAAGGAAAAGAGGTGCCACGAGATGTCACCAAAGTGAGGTCCCTGATCACCCAGGATGAGGTGAAATCAGGGGTGAACCTGAAGAAACAGACACATAGAGACAATGAGCATTTGGAAAACTTACAAATATTTACATTTTAAAAGCTGTAATTAGTGGATTTCTTTGCATTTTGCCACAGTTTGGAGTTGCATTGTGACATTCCATTGATATATTTTAGAAATCAACACATTGTTTTAGCTTTACTTTGTGCTGACTGAATTTGTGTCGATCACACTGAGATAAAAAACAAGAAAGACCATAGGCCTTTTTGTCCAGGATTTCTCTGAAGGAGAGGTTTAATAGCATGTTTTCCCTTCTTTTTCACTGAACATGGTTTCGTCTTTTCACCACCAGTGTTCCATTTGTCCATCATCTGACCACCTGTAGTTCATCCACTGTTTGTTTGTCAGATGTCGACCTTTTTCATTTTGAGACTTTGCTGCCAGCTGAACCACGCGGGACACTGCTGAGCATGAATAACACAGCATGCCGCATTACTTTAAGTGCTCAGACCAGCCTGCTCGATGCCTCCTGTTCAAAGGCACTTAAAAAGAGAATGTTTTCCAATATCTCTTCATTCCCCATGCTGTATTACACAATGTCTAAACGTGCATAAAAATATTTCAAACTAGCCTCTACACAAAAAAGAATTTATATGGTGAAACTGAGTATTTGTCGAGTTATTTTGCTTCCAGTCTCAGTGCCTGCTTAAACTGGAATCGCCATAGAACTCAACAGAGGACGACAGCCGATAGACAACTCCCTCCATTTTCCTTTCTCTTTATTTCTTTATAAGTTGGTTTATAGGTTGATGACCTATAAATAAAACAGGGTCGATAGGTTAAATCATTAAGTAAACCTCTTATGTTCACTACTTTTAGTTAATGCATAAAGATGTTTTTCTGTTGCATGTAATGTTGTGTTTTTACCATGCTACCATTCTGTCTCTCATTCTGTGTCAGGTAGCATTGTGTCATGCAGCTGCAGGAGCGCGGTGAGCAGTGGAGCTGACACCGTCAGCGAGCTCAGTCCACACTGCACCACAACAGTCCCATCTGGAGCAGACCTGCGCGTTCCACTGCCACTCCACTCTCCCTCCAGCCACTTATCTGACCCCAGGGGAAGACCTCTCTTCAGAATCTGTGGCTGCTCAGCCCCAGCCCACAAACTGTTGTGAGCTTTCTGCCTGAATCTTTGTCCTAGTAAGACCACGTCCCCCTGGCTTTACATTGATCCGCATCATATTCCTGCATCCTGCATCCTGGGAACCTCAGCCATAGTGTCCTTTACTGCATCCCTGGCCAAGGACAATCACAATCTTAGGGCAGCTTTCCGAAAGGACAAACCCAGGATCCACCACCATCATGTCCAGTCGACGGAAGGCTTCCACACCGTGTATGATCCGCCCGGAACAGACCATGGTGGAGTTGGATGACGGAACAGAGGAATCGCACAGTATGGAGGTACACTATCTGTTTGTTTGGCAACAGGATCGGATTTTCTTTTATGCACCTAAGTTAAATGAGTAAGATTTCAAGTTTGTTTATTATTTTTAAAATAGGTATGATTCATAAATTTTAAATGTTAAAATGTTTCTACTGTGGACATCAGTGGATGCACTAATATTAGGATTCAGTTTTGACAGATATTTCAGGGGCCTAATTTTGTGCACATATTTGAAAATTCTTTGGTCAATGATAACACGCTCTTCACTCTCCCAGTCAACAACAGAGAACCATACTGAAGAGGGGCCAATGGAGACAGATCCTTCTACAGGAGGAGAATCATCTATGGACCTGGATCTAATGGGAAAGTCCTCAGATCCTCCCACAGCTCCAGACAAATCTGCAGCAGAGCCACCCGACCTTTCTAAGCCTCAGCGCAGACAGCAGGGGGGCTATGAGTGCAAATACTGCACCTTCTCCACACAGAACCTCAACACGTTCAAAGAACACGTCGACGCCAACCATCCCAACGTCATCCTCAACCCCCTGTATCTGTGTGCAGTCTGCAACTTCAGCACAAAGAAGTTTGACACCCTGACAGAACACAACGAGAGGTGTCACCCGGGGGAGAGCAACTTTAAATTCAAGCGTATAAAAATGAACAGTCAGACAATCTTAGAGCAGACGATAGAGGGCTGCAGTAACAACGCGATCATTTACAACACCACCACTGTCAATTCTGGCAAAGGGGATGAACTCGGCACTCCGCCGCTTAGCAAACCGGCCACAGTCAAGGTCGGCAAACCAAAAATAATGTCATCGGATCATAAACGGACAGAGTCTCAGTTGGGTAAACTGACCCCTGATCTGGCCAAGAAACCGATCACAGCGGTTAATGTCAACGGCACAGTCATCATCCCTGAGTCCACTCTCCTTAAAGCAGACGGCCTTTCACACATCATGCCTTCCCTACAGCGGCCTCTCAACTATACCCAGGTAAAACACACAGTTACACAAGTTCTCTTTTATCTGCCATGATTTTCATCTCCAACACAATTACCCGCAGCATTGTGCCTTCAGTTGCAATCATTCATTTACCACTGCTGATCGTTTTGTTCCAGGTGCCGAAGATCGCAGTGCCCCTCAACACAACTAAATACAACCCATCACTGGACGACAACTTGACACTCATCTCCTCCTTCAACAAGTTTCCCTACCCGACACAGGCTGAGCTCTCCTGGCTCACTGCTGCCTCAAAACACCCGGAAGAGCAAATCAAAGTGTGGTTCACTACACAGAGGCTCAAACAGGGCATTAGCTGGTCACCTGAAGAGGTATGGGTTGTAGTATAGTTTTTTTTCCAAGATTGTAGTTTTTTTTCATTTCTCAGAGGCTCAAACAGAGACTACTTATTTCTCGAAGCGTAAAAATAAAAATGGTGATTTAAAAACCTGGTTTTAGCAACTTAGAGAATTGGGTTGTGGTGTTAATGTGCCACAGAAAATATGATAATCCCTGTACTACAAGCAGTAGGTGTCATTTTATCTGTAATGTTTATGGCTGGCAGTAACACACACAAATAGGAGTTTTAAACTTTCAAGTACACAACTTAAAAGTATTTTCCTTCATGGCCAGGTGGAAGAAGCCAGGAAGAAAATGTTCAATGGTACGATCTCGTCTGTGCCTCAAACGTTCACCGTGGTGACTCCTCAGCTCAACTCCCAGTCATCCACCAACATGTCTGCTGCCACGGCATCCTCCAAACCCATGCAGCCAGCGGCCTCTGTCCTGCAGTCGCTCCCCTGTCAGCTACTGGGACAGAGCAGCCTGGTGCTGACTCCAGTAGCCAACGGCGCTTCTGTCACATGTGCACCGCTGGCGCTCACTGTGGCGAACCAGGTAGAAAACACTGGGCAGAACTGTAACAGGTGCAGCAACAAGGTCATTATGGCTTGCAGCAATAACGTCTTTGTAATATTTCCTCCATGATTCCCACAGGTGGCCCAGTCACTCAAACGACCCCTGACCTCTCCCGTGATCGCCACAGAGAGTAAACGGCCCTCCATCATTCAGACCATCTCGGCACCCATGAACCCGTCCAAGCTGACATCCAAAGTGCTAAACTTTACAGTTGACCCTAATAAAACGGCTGAGCAGCTTTCAGTCCTGAGGTCCAGCTACACACAGTGTCCTTTCCCTGAGGAAGATGAGGTAAGAATAAGTGAGTGAAACGGCATCTTCTTTGTGTTGTGCCTCTTTATCTTGGACACAGAGATAATTTGGCAGGTACTTTTATTTTGTACTTGAATGCTGCAGCCTTTTTCGGCCTGTCACTGATAAACACCTGTGCTTATTTCATCCCATGCCGCGTCTTGTCTCGTGTGATAGATCTACAGGTTGATAGAGACCACTGGGCTGTCCAGAGGAGAGATAAAGAAGTGGTTTAGTGAACAGAGGCTCCTTAATCTCAAAGGTAAGATGATGAAAACCTTGCACTATGATTAATCATAGAGCTTCCTCTGGGTTTTAAAAGAAGCTTTTTCTTCCCTCAGGGTTGAGTTTTTAGGGATCATCATTTTTCTTTGTCACTCTTTAAGGTGTTCCTCCACCGCCGGTGCTGGTGAAAACAGAGGTGACACCAGCACCTAAAGAGGGTCCCGTAAAGAAAGCGGTCCCCACTCAGTTTCCCCTGCTGGAGAGGGTGAAAGGAAAGACATCGGAGCAGCTGAAGGCCCTGGAGGAGAGTTTCCAGAGAAGCAGCTCTCCCACTGACGCCGAGCTCGGTACAGCCCACTCATCAACTCCATCTTCAGCACACTCTCAGTATTCAACGTAGTGTCTCCGTGGGGGTTCTATATAAGAGTTGGGATGTATAAAACTATAATCAACAAATTATAATATGTCTAGGTTCACATGATTGCTTTATTTGTGCCAAAGGATAATTAAACATAAGTAGTGATGACTAAAACATTTAAAATGTGGTACAGTGCTGGCATGTACTTTAGTAGACATTACTGGAACTTGCTGCATTCTTGAAAGGAATCCAAGCAGCTTCTTTAGTGTGTATTTCTCTGTGTCCACAGTGTTTATCAGTGCATTCAAGCTAATCTGATGATGATAACTTGTATTGTGTTGTTCTCGTCCCCGCTACTTAATTCAAATGCTTGATGTGAATGCATAATATTTTCCCTTGCCTCCAAAAACACATGGCAGCCCTCCTGCAGATCAGAAGCTAATGAGCCACAAAATCACCCTCACAGATATCTTATTAGGATCCGTTTATGTTGTGTGGTTTCCTGACAGAATATAATGGCAAGAACTGTTAAACTACTTATCAAACCTTTGCCACTGAATTAGGATCAGTTGATTTAGATTCGGTTTATTAAACAGGCATATTAAACAAATATTTTGTTTGTAAAGTAAAATAGATGTAGGCCTGTCTCTGGTGGGTTCCTGCATGACAGGAGCAGCAGCAATGTTTTTAACGAACCCATTTTAATATCCCCTTGAGAGAGGCTAAATGTTCAGCTTTCCCAAAAAAAGGGTTTTAGCTGGAGGTATTTTAGCTCAGCTGATTCACTGCACTCTCTTCTGCTGCAGACCAGCTGGCCCAGGACACCAGGTTGTCCAAGACAGAAGTGGACTGCTGGTTTTCAGAGCGCAGAGCACTGAGGGACAACATGGAGAAGACTCTGCTCACCATGGCCTCAAAAAACACAGAGGACAGACAGGAGCGGTCCGGAGCGTTGCTGAACGGGGCCACTCATCGAGAGCACGACAGCAAACCACCCCGCTCCTCTCCGCACCCACCTGTCCTCTCCTCATCCTCATCCTCCTCCTCCCCTCCGATGCTCGCAGCCTCCTCCCCGCACCCACCAACCCTCACCTCCGCTGCATCTCCTCCCATTCTCACCTCCTCCTCCCCCCATCCCCCTGTCCTGTCAGCCTCCACGAGCCCAACTCCCATCACCAGCCGCTCCCTCTTCCTGCTCAGAGAGGTAAGAGGAAGTGAAGAAAACATGTCCAATAAAAACTGGTTAACGTGTTGCTGCCAGACTGTGATGATAAAAAGACGAAAGCACTTCATTGCAAAGAGGCAGCTAATAGTATCCACTGATTGATAAGATATGCCTTAATAAAAGAGATTAGCTGGCGCCTTTTTAATATCATCGTGAGTGGGATGTGTAAAACGAAATGATTTATCCAGATGAACATGCTATTGTATGTATTGTACGTGTTAATAACAAGCATCATTATTGACACTGAATGATCAAACCAGCTGATACCTAAAAAATTATAGGTGAGATAAGATGCTAAGTGACAACATGGTCAGATTTGATAACGGCAGGATGCTGGAGATGTGCCTGGAAAGCAGTGGTATTTAAAAAGCCTTTAAATGACAGTGATAACAGTATATTTTCATGTCTCATGAACAGCTACAGTACTTGTTTTATGCCCTGTAACAAACTCCTGGCTGTGTTTTAATGGCAACCCATATATTTCAGATACTGAAAATAAAAGTCCATCAGCCATTTATCCTATCAGCACCTGCCAGTGTAGTAGCACATATCTCTACAGCGTGCTAAAAACTAATGCGTTGGACTTAAAAATCATTTTCAGTTGAATCATTGAGCGAAATGTGTAGCTCCTGTGAGTGTTGTCGAGGTTTTAACGCTGGAGCAAAGGGATTGTGTCTCTGCACTGACACACTGCAGCAAAGAAGTAAACACCAAAGCTGCGTTTAGTGGTTCAGTTAAATGTTCTGTGTGTCTCAACAGATGTTCTGTCGGACCCAGTGGCCATCCCCTGAGGAGTACAGCCAGCTGGAGGCTCAGACCAGCCTGGGACGTACCGACATTGTGCGCTGGTTCAAGGACCACCGCTTGGCACTGAAGAGCGGTGAAACTCTGGAGTGGATGGAAGGTTTCCAAAACCAAAGCGTGAGCAGTGAGCAGCAGGGAGCAGGCCAAGAACATAACAGGAGTGTCTCCACTGAAGCCACGGCTGTAACAGGTGAGTTTTGGAGGTGAAACTGAGGTGTGGTTGTTTTTTGTTTTTTTTCCTCCTCTCTAATATCGTTTTGCAAAATGTCCAGTTTCTGCCGTCGTATGACTTTGTGCTTGCTCTGTTACTGTTTTGTCAAACAGCGTCTGGTTCAGTGGAGGAAAACAGTGAGAGCACAGCAGCCACAGAGCAATCCCAGCTGTCAGAGCAAGACAAAGTGCAGCGGTTGACTGACAGAATAGCCCACGATGTGGCGGATCTGAGCCGAACCAGACCGGACCAGACGAGCCCGAGCACTGCTGACAAAGGGAGGTGGGTGGAAAGATGCGAGATAATTTTCTATTTATTTAGACCTGCATGATTAAGCACATGATTTTACACACCTATACACAGTTGAATTTCAACCTGACCATTCTGCTGTTGTTTTAATTAGGGAAATCAGAAATAAGCGTTCTGACTGTTGCCTCTGCAATGACTACACTGTAGTAGCGAGAGCGAGGGAGAGAAACCAGTGAATGAAGCAGAGGAAAGGATCAGCACAAATAATAAAAAACTAAATCTCTTTTCTACAGCACTGTATGGGTATAGAAAGTAGTGGGCCCTGGAATAACGCAGTAGATTTGCATGCATGGTTTATGGCATCCGTTACGTAACTCTGTGTGAGGACTAGGGAATGAGGGGAAGTAACAAATAAATGCAGCATCAGCGTGCTGGCCGCTTATTAAATGAACAGACCGCAGCTCCACCAGCACCTGGAGGTTGTGCAGGCACCAGGCTAAGAAGGCCTCTAGCTGTTAATGCTTCCACTACAGCTGCTTTAAGGGTTGTAGTGAGGGATCAGATTAAACTTTGCCATCCTGATAAACACTGCTACAGCCACTCTGACACACACACACACACACACAAGCTGTGTAACCACCTCTAGCCTTTCACACATTTCCACAAACTTCCTCGGTTCCTGCCTGACCCAGTACTTGACCTGTTCTGTCTTCTTGGAGCGTGCCGGGCTCAGGGCGACTTTGAAGGCTGAACTTCGTGGGCCGGAGCCCCGAAACGCCTGCCCTCGCCAGGGACTGTTGTCCCCGCCCAGAGGTACTCCGAAAATAAAAAAGGCAAAATAATAAAAGAGTGTCCGTCGGAGAAGCTGCAGGCAGCTTAGCTGGACACTCACTCACTCTTAACCGAGGAAGCTGCGTGCTATAAACAAAGGACAAAGCCAGACAATGGTTCAGATGGCAACAATACCTACACAATGGAAAACATCTCTGATCTCTCTCCTTCCGGGATGGGATGAAAATCCCGGACAAGCCCCCAGTTTGTTACATTCCCCCTGTGAGGACTAATGGATGAAGGGAATTAACAAATAAATAAAAGTGTTCCGGTTGGAAACAGAGCAAGCAGGACGCACCTTTTCAGCTCACTCCTAATTGGCACCAGCTGTGTGTAGGAGGAGGGTCAAACACAGCGAGAAGGGAGGAGAGAGAGAGAAAAAGGCCACGCCCATCTAAAAACACGCAGGCCCATACGTTACAGCATCTTTCATTTGAAAACCAAAACAGAATATTTTGTTTTCACCTCGTAGAGTTGAGTTGGTTTGTGTTAAACGTTTGTGTCTGTCCGGTTGCCAGGTGGGTAAAGGTGACTGTAGGGGAGGAGACTGAAGGAGTGGAAAGACCGAGGCTGACAACAACAGATTCTGATGTTGTGTCTTTGGAGCAACAAGGGAGAGTCACTGGTTGATGGTAGGTTCAAGTGCCCAAAGTGCCCTTTTTTGCACCTCACTTCACTTGACAGTGGTAAAATCAGAGGAATGGCGTGTTGATAAAATGAGATGAGCATTAAGACATTCATATGAAACTATATCACAACAATAAAGGGGATATCGAATGATTGGTGAATAGACTGAGGCTGGTGTTGAATGCATCATTGCATGACTGGGCTTACATAAACGGATAAATAAATAGTGAAACTGTTCCTTTAAGATACCACAGCTGCAGTCTCCAGCTACCCAGGAAGTTAACAGTGTGTAATTATCTCTGACTGGTCCTTCAGAAAATGGCCTGCTGGGAGGGCAGGATGATATTTGGACCGCACTGTCATTAGGACGAGCACAGGCACATACATCCTCATTGTCTTACAGGAAGAGCAGGAGAACCATTGCTGGTTCTTTGTAGAAAAAAAAAAACATGTTTGTAACCAGTAAGGTTTTGCTTTCACTTCATGTGCATAACACCACTTTAAAAAGTAATAAATACTACATTTCTTCTTACAATCAAGCAAGTACTTAAAATTAAGATCCAGGAAAAAGAATTAATGGAATAATGTGTTACTGTTACTGTGATGGAGAACAGACAAGTGTTAATCAATCTGCTGTTTCTGTCTTGATGTCTGATGATGTTCCAGATGGACTTACTCATTGACCTCTGAGTCACTGACCACCATGCGACAACAGATGACCAAATGTGGAACCAGTGATGTGTGTGTCCGTGATGTCGTCACCAAGCCCGGGGGACTGTGGAGTTCCACTGTTAACGCACTGATGAGCGGTGCAGATGCTGACATTAAGAGGAGTGCCAAAGCTGAACTTGATGCATTGTTCTCACTACTACGACACTCGAATAAACACACACAGACAGAAGCACCCTTGTAAATATTTTTTCTGTATTACATACAAAAAACTTTGTACAGTTTTTCTGCGACGGCAGGTTTTGTTACATTTTTTTTAAAAACGAGTCTGACTGGTGCCCCAGAACCTGTTGTGTTTTTGTTGTTGTTGTTTCAAGACCAGAGCGTATGATGATTTGTTTTTTGCTGAAAACCAGTTCTATTTTTTGGAAAATCATAATTGCGCACTTCTCCTTATGAGCAGTCTTCATTGGCACTTGGATATTCCTGCTGTAGATAATGTCACGATCGGCCACTTCATTTTACGCTCGAAATTTTCCTTTACTTTGGCAGCGCCACCTAGACTCAGGCCCATAAAACTGTACCGACGGGGGTGGAAAACTCACACGTGTGAGAAGGACAGAAGGAACAACAGTGTGTTGAGCAACTGAACACAGCCAGAGGATGAACAAACAGCAGCCCGAGCTCACCAGTGTCAACAGAGTTAGGGTGAAAGAATAAATAAATACTGAAAATGAAAGGACAAAAATCACTATGCATCCTAAATTATATGATCTTTTCTAATTAGCAGATTTTGCATCAGTACCCGAGGCACGTTCACTAAACAGTGCAGAATGTTCCTTTTTGAAATAAACCACAGAGAGGGTAGAGTCTGTCCAATCGCACCGCGCTGCCTTTTTAGCTCTTAAC
Source organism: Trinectes maculatus (assembly GCA_016785345.1). Lineage (NCBI taxonomy): Eukaryota > Metazoa > Chordata > Actinopteri > Pleuronectiformes > Achiridae > Trinectes > Trinectes maculatus. The sequence continues at coordinate 65,290 of JAFBJQ010040715.1, forward strand.
TGGTGATTCCTGTCCATGTTGGAACTTATTCAACTACAAGCCGGGGAGGATTTTGAACTTTTTGGATCTTTGTTTTAAACAACCTCTGCTTTTTTTTGGACTGGACTGGACTAAAAACCTTGGTGAGGGCGTTCGATGCATGATAAGAGTCGACGCTCCGTCTTTGAACAGTTTTACACACCTATCTAATCTGTGAACGCATCTCATCTTTTCTTTATGTCCATTAGTTCCATGCGGGACAGAGTTCAGTTGATTCTGTTCAGTCAGATCACACCAACCAGAATTGAGGCTCTGAAACGTACCTTACTCAGATAAACAATAAAATCTGTCATTTTATTCAGAAGCGTTGGCAGATACCTCGTCGGCCACAGCTGTCATTGATTGCCTGCATGTGCTTTAACAGCTTTCGTTTTAAAAACATGTTTCAGTGATGATTTTAAAGGGATTTCTTAGATTAATGGTCAGACTGACTCTAGGTCCTTGCAATATTTGTTCAAGGTGAGAAATCAGGTTCAGTTTGCTGTCATTTTTAATTGATGATAACCTGAGTTTAAACCTGCAGGTGTATGGCTCTTCTGTGCTGGCTGCATGTCTGCTGCTGCAGCTGCTATAGTTTCATGCCTAGTTTCTGGGATACTGTACGTTTTGTTGGCTAGTACAGAATACAGTACTGTTTGCATTTTCATTTTCTACTTAAGTACTTACTGTAACTCAATAAACACACAACTGAATGTAAACCGCCCTCTCAGTCTTCTGCTGTCAGTGGCAAATCAAAATGAGAAATACAGTGAACCCTCGCTATAAAGCGGTTCACCTTTTGCGGCTTCGCTGTTTCACGGATTTTGTTAGTGCAGTTTGTTATGCTTTTTTTTTTTTACAGTTTACAGTTCGATTTTACAATTCGATTGGTTGTCTAGTAAAAAAGAAAATTTTTCTGCAAAGTAAGTGGCAGCAGAGTGGGGAAAAAAGGCCCGGCGCTGAGTTTTGTTGAAGTTAGCAGGATGACTGTATATCGTTGCATGTAGACAAAACTACAATAACTATGTTTTATCTTTTTACTATGCTGGATTTGATAGCAGCCACACGAGGGACAGTTTAACCAAGTGTCTTAATGCTGATTTTTATGTGCATATTGTTCAAATATAAAAAATAAATTTAACCTAAACTGAGAATAAAAGTGTTTGCATCACCCTAAGCCCCATTGGCAGAAAGAAAGCCCATGAAGTGCCAAGAAACTGGGGAATATATTTACTTCCCAACTGTTCTGTTTGGCAGCATTTACATTTTGGTTGCAGTAATATTAACATCTTTGAGTTCTGTAGAAAACAAAAATGGAAAATTAATTGTTAAAATAATCATACACTCAGACTCACTAGTCCTTTCAATAAACAACTGTTATATTTATCAAAAAAAAAAAGCAAAATTTGATTTTCAACTCATTTTGGTTCCGATCACATACACAGAAAAATCAGGTCTGTGCCACAGGGCCTTTAAAACATTTACATCAATGTACATTCAGACCCGGAAACAGTGCTCTCTCTTTCTCTATATGGTTTTGTCCATGTACTGTGAAGGCTTACAGCACACTCCCTATGCAATGGTAAATCAACTAATCTAATATGGCAACACAGAAAGACTGCGGTCAGGAACACATGAATCAAAATCGACAGTGTGCTGTTGCGCAGCTGCAACATCTCTTGTCTTGACAGACCAGAGGCAAGGTCTGTAGAAAAGATGGAGAGATGAAAAGAAGAGGATAGAAAAGGAAGAGAAGGAGAGGGGAAATCAAGGGTGGTCATCACATTACAAAAAAACTGAATCATTTTCCTCTATCTGCTTTACATGGACACATCTGCAGTAGTTTAGTAGCGTAGAGCTGGCTTTCCTTGGTGAACTGAGCCTGTAGCCAGATTCTGAGTCCCGCTGCTCCTTGGTTAAAATGTACGCTTCCTCAAATTATGTCCTGTTAAATGCTTTAAAACTGAATGTGTAGTTGAATTGATTAAGATCAGGGATTATTATTGTTCTCTCAGACCGAAGAATGTGAGGAAGCGACCATTTTAACCTGAATCACCAGATGCATGGCCATGTGCTGTTGAGAGCTTAGGAGGAGGGTGTAGCCAACTCTTCTGGCCTCCTCTCATTCTTCCCCCAGCCGGAAACCTTGGCCCCAGTTGTGACGCCCTCCCCCACCTCCTGGCTGTTCCTGAGCAGCTGGCCTCCTGCTGGGAGGGACTCCAAAGCCTGACACCCCTCCCCTCCTGTTCGGGAAAAGCCGATACCTGGACAAGAGGAGAGGGAGAGAGGTGCACAGACATGACAAATAAATAGAAATATATACAATTTTATATTTTATGAGAACAAATCTTTGCATTATGGCTGTTGTGCTTCACTCTGTGCATTGAGATATAACAATTTGTTTCAATACTTTTAATTGGACATAATTAAAGTAAACCCAAAAATAAGTCCAAAACACTCCTTTTTTTCAAACAGAAAATCTAATTAACCTTTACAACATAGAGTTTGGGTTATGCAAACTAAACCTTCACTTTGTTTTTTTCTGTAAAAATAGTGGTTTGGTGACAGAGATGATCAAACCTTGCTTGAAGTGACAGTTACAGTACAATGCATGCAAACAAACTTACAAGAACTCTGGAGTGGAGAGGAAGGAGCGTCCACCCAGATCCATTGGATATTTAAACATGAGGAAGAAATATAGGTGACCCACCAGGTTCCCTGTCAATTCATTAACAAAACTGTGCAGGAACAGAAGAGACATTAAAATTAGTCTCCATTACTCAGTGCTAGTATACCATGTGTATACATGCAGTTTGACATTTAAACATTTAAAATATAAAGAGCAATGAAAAGAGCACTGAAAAAACTGTTACTTACGAGCCTCCAATGATGAAGTTGAAGCCCAAGATGACCCATGGTAGATAATGTGCCTAGGACACAGCAACACACATATGAAGTTTATCATTAGTATTATCTCAATGTTCAGTTTTAAAAGGCCTTCAAATGCAATAAGCAAATATGTTTAATTATAGTAAGATGACAAGTTAGTTATTTTACTATTAAATATTCACTGTTGCTGACTAGATAAAAATGTATCATTGTGTCATGTAATGCGCAGTGAAACACGATGTACCTTGAATCGTGTTCCGAACCAGAAGGACACGACCGTGTCTTTATTGAACTGAGCCCAGACATACAACACTGACATAATCAGTGGGATCATAAGTAGCTGAAAACACAAACAGCCAAAATGCATTAATAACACAGCTGTGTAGAAACTGTAATGACTACTGGTTTTAAGCAAATCACTTATTCAGTATTCAAAATTACACAGCAAAAAGCACTTAACTTTGCCTATGTAAAATAGATACTCCTTGTATTTAACATATAGATAAGTAAACATGTGAAAGAAGTATAAGCTCATTAGTAGATCATAATTAAGAACACTTAATTATTCCCACAATTTTTTCTGCCAAGACAGAAAGAGCTTGAGCAAAACCAAATGTGTGCTGTGTCTCACCCTCATGTCCATCAGCATCCCCGTTATCTTCAGACACACAGTCAAGGACAGAAACTTTGTGGCTTAGTACAATCAGAGCTAGAGCGTTAAGATTGCAGCAGCTGGTGACAGGAAGGTTGCCAGTTTACCCATAACCCTAACCCTAACCCTAACCCTAAATTAATGAAATTGCTGCTAAAATCAAGACAAGCTTTTAGACTTTCAGAACTAAACTCCTGACAAAACAACAATGTTGACATGTGGGCATGGCTGCACTACTGCTGCTGCTGCTGCCTGTGACCTAGATTAGGTTTCTCTGCTCTGCAGCGGTAGACTGACACTGGTCCACTGGCACAGAGCCACCCAGACATGGCAAAGTGCTGCAGAGGGAGTGAGAGGCACAGAACAGACAGAGAAAATGCAGAGGGGACATAAAGCAGCAACAGCAGAGTGTTTACATTAATGGTACAGTAGTTGCTGCAGGATTTATTTACTGTAAATAGCTTTATCATCTATCACCTGTAATGCCTTGAAAATGTTTTGGTATGTTGTGATGTCAGTCAAAAGGATACAACAATGCAGATCCAGTTGAAGAGGAGCATGAAAACATAGTCTGCAGGTCTGCCATCGAACGCCCCTGCAAAAACATAGCAACAAAAAGATCAGCATGATAGGAGCAGCATTTAATGTGACTTCATCTCACTTGTAGTTGTCTCACCTGTCTCCAACCTAGTGGAGTAGTGGTACAGGAAGTACAGGTTGACAAGGTAGAGGAACCCGGTATTAGGGGTAATGGGGAAATACAGGGTGGCTGTCACTGGTCTCCAGAGCTGAAACAACAAACAAGAGACATTCCTCTTATAGAATGTAGTAAGATATCAACATAGCTGTGCTCGTGTGCAGATTTTATCATTGACGGCAGTGATCAAAAAACAATTCAGGCCTCTGTGGAATGGCAATGGAGAACATTATGTGGCAGCAGACAGCTGACTTTACTCTAAACTGTTACCTCAGCTTGATTCAAAGAAGTTGTTTGACGGATAAAGTATATTGCCCGAGGGGAAGGTAAATTTTATGTACAAACAAAGACTAGATGTTTTTAATCACACGTAATATTACAAATTGCGACATGACGGCTTCGCTCTCTGGTATGTTAAATACGATCTGTGCACTGGAGTTATATTTACACCTTATTCCAGCGTTGCTAAATTAAGTAGCATTTTGACAGCAACCGGAAGTCCTATCTTACTACGTCGCGCCCTCTCATTGGCTGTAAGCTCAGGCCTCCTCAGCCAGCCCTGCTAGCCACCTGCTAACTAACCGAGCACATCCAAAACACAATAACCACGGAGTATGATCCAACACACACAGGAAAACACATCCAGTAAAAACTTACATGAAATCTGTTGAGGACCAACTCCGGCACCAGCATGAGGTACCTGAAATCTACCAAGCCCAGTTTCCCAATTAAGGGAACAGCTATCGAGGCAGCAAACCAGGACCGGGTGATGAAAGGGATGCTTCTGAACCAGTCCCCGATATCTGACATCTTTCCATAGGATTACAGTCCACTTATAACTCCGAAACAACGTCCGCTCTCTCACAATGAGCCGGTGTCCCTCTTTAAATCTGCGTCCCCTGTCTAACTTTATATCACAGCTGCTCCACTGCTAAGTTTACATGACGTGGCTAATCACAGGGGGCTAGCTTTGCTGATATGATGAGGTAACTGAGAGCCGGAAAAGACGTGTGAGCTGTAGCTTTTCAAAGTAAACCTAAAAAGCGACACTCTTAATGCTTCTACTACCACTCCAAATAATACTAATAGTAATACTATTACTAGTGCTTCTGCGCAACAACATGCCTTGAAGAATACAAATCCTAAGAAAATGGTGACGTAAGACTAATTTCAGAAGAAATTGATAATCTTTAGTATATTAAGAGAAAGATCAAAATATATATATTTTTCTGATTATGACAATTTTGTTATCAGTGGTCAACAGTTCAGACACCTATTTACCTTACAAAGTCTAAATTTATCCTGTGGGACGCTCAGTTGATTGATTTTACAAAAATGTTGCATAAACTAATGCTAAGGTGTCTACAACTATTGGTCCTTTATTACTGAGATTTATTTTACGCTCTTAGTTTAAAAGAGTAACGATAGAACCGGATGTGTTTTTCTTAACACCGACAGACCTTGCACTCTTACAGTACTTCCTGTCAAATTTGCAACAGCCCACAGCTGCCAAATCTGTTTCCTACGAGCAATTTCATTTAACAGTTAATAACACAGAGTTTGTGGGAATTAAATCAGCTCATCCTGAGTTTTCTAAGCATACATATGTTTTAAAACTGTGGAAATAAAGAAGTGAGAAGAAACTCAGATATTTGTTCTAGTAAAGTTAACAAAACTTTGTTAAATCATTTAAACCTTCTCGTTATAAAATCACATTAATAGAACAAGGAAGTCTCATTCCTGGATGATAAGTGTATCAAATTATGTAAGGGCTCGATTAGCTTTTAGACTACGCTTCCCACAATGCATTATTCTGTTTCCCTTTCGTCATCTTTGAGCGACAGAATAACCGTCGATAAAACAAAACATCAACAACAAAGTGTTAGCATAGAGCCCCTGCAGTTATTGGGTACCGCTAAACACAGAATAATACTATTATTATAATAGTTAATGCTGCTGACATTTTGTGGATAATCATTACGGTACGGTCTTCTCTGGTTAGTATTATATCTATGTACGGTGGATCTTTCTCTTTCAAATTTCGCGCTGTTTGCACCGCCTGCAGAGAGATTAGCCGGCCACTTAATCTAAGCACTCAAACTAGAAAAAGTGCAAAATATAATGCACTGATCTTCAAATGGACTAACCTTTTTTTTTAAAATGGAAGTGACGGACATAGGATATAAAGAAGAGGGGAAAGTCTGGCATCGAAAACCGACAGCAGGAAAGAGGTAGGTTTGAAAGGAGAAAGGATGCTTGGTTAGTCTCCGGAGTGCACCTGATGCTAAGTAAAGGGCCACATTTATCTGCATTAGCCTCTGTATTAAAACGTCTCTGACACATACTGAGCCTAAATTAGGTGATTGTTGCTTGTCGTGAATGTTAAGACACACCTGTTGCACTCCCCACACATTACAAGTTCAGTGACTTTAACGTAGAACAGTTGGTAAAGATGGGCTCCTGCGCTGTAATGTCACATTCCAAAGTCCTGTCACGTGTCACTTTAGATGTCCTTGTTGGCGATCTTTGTTTTAGAAGTCCATCCAATTGTAATGGCCTAATCATTGGTAAACACACAGGATTTGTTGAAAAGCACTGAATTCAATAGTGTCAAAGCATGCTTTTCCTCTTTTATGTGTGTTTTCTTGTTTGTCTTCCTCAGCGTGTTGGTAACAGTGGTCCGCACTGCTCAGCAAGGCAAGACAGTGCGTTTCCTCCATGTGACCTTTGACACCACGGGGGAGTCCTTCCTAGCTGGAGATCACCATGGCAACATCTATGTCTTTGACATCAGTAGAAACAGGTTATTGGTTATGCTCCATACATAAATTTATTCTTTGAAAATTTGTTTATCACTTGGATTATCAAGTCATTCATTAGCTATACTGCCTATCCTTTGAGAGTTATCAAGTTATCATGTTTATAAATGTTATGGTGTTTCTTTCCCCACATTTTCTATTCATGCCAGCCAGAGCCAAATAAAACTGATGTTACACTCCCTTAAATGTGGTCTGTTTAAAATTATGTTTTTAATTGCATCTTTCTTGGGGTAGATTTCGCCTGGTTCAGAAGACAGGACAGGCCTGCACTGCCTTGGCTTTTAACCTCCGTAGGACCACAGAGTTCCTTGTTGCTTTGGCTGACTATACTATCAAGTGCTTTGACAAGGGTATGAGGGACACATGCATAAAGCATTGGTTCATTCTTTTAATTATAAATACATGTATTATCTCTGTTTTTGGTGTTATGTCACAAAATATTCACAACTTTAAAACATTCTCATTATAGTTGCAACTAAGCTATCACAACAAACAGTTCAGCATTATCTTTCTTTCTAATACAAAATAGAAAAACATTAAAAGATAAACATGTTCATCTGTATTTGCCATCTGTGTCTTTGCACAGACACAAAGCAACTGGTTAGTTGGATGCGAGGTCACGAGGGAGCAGTTTCATCCATCTCTGTCCACAGCTCGGGCAGATATGCCATCACAACGTCATCAGACGCAGCCCAGCTCTGGGACCTGGACACCTTCCAGAGGAAGAGGAAGCTAAACATCAGACAGTCTGTTGGCATACAAAGGGTAACATACAGGCATTTCAAGTGAAGATATGTTTGTCAACAAATTTGTCATAGTGTTGTGTCTTGTTTTGTCAAACAAGGATTTTTGGTTTATATTGCCCGTAAATTAATGGTTTCTTTTTTTCCTTTTTATTGTTGTCATGGCAATGTCACAATTTTTGTTTTGTAGGTATTTTTTCTGCCTCACAGTAACACCATCCTCAGCTGTTTCATTGATGACTCCATCTTTGCTTGGGAGAGCGACACGTTGTTCTGCAAATACCAGCTCCCGGTTCCTGACTCTGGGCCTAAAATCTCCTACAAGGCCTTTGCTGTCACACAGTAGGTCTATCATGTCACAACTACTAACCACCACAGTGATTATGTAGCTCTTAGTGTATTTATCTTTGAAATTGTCAAATTTAATTTAATTAGGGATCCAAAAGCACTGATATACCTGATTTGTTTGGACAGTGATGGTAAGAGACTTGTAGCAGGTGGGCGCTCCAACCTACTGCACTTGTGGTGTTTGGACAGCAAACAGCTGATCAGGGTGATTCAGATGCCCACACAGGTCCGAACAGTAAGACAGCTTGAATTTCTGCCAGACAGCTTTGATGGAGGAGCCAGCCAGGTATACAGACACTATGGCCATGTTCAGTTGTAGAAATATTTGACATATATTTATTAAGAAACTGTCGTACATATGTGCATGAGCTTGTAGACTGTTTCTGTACTCATCTCTTCTCCACAATAAGCACACGTGATGTGTTCATCAGTTTTTTTGTGTTTGTGTTTGTAGACACTAGGTGTATTGAGCCAGGATGGTGTAATACGTTTCATCAACGTTCATACCTGCAAGCTGCTTTTTCACATGGGTTCCCATGACGAAGCCATCACTGCGGTGGCAGTCAGCCCTAATGGCAGACATGTTGTGGCTATCATGGATAATGGCAGCATCAATATCTATAATGTGCAGAGTCTCACACAGGAGTTAAACAAGGTGACAGAGTTGTGACAGAAATATAATTACGGTATCTACATATTGGCACAAGTTTTCTGTGATTTGTCTGGTACTCACATATTTCTCTTTCGTATTCTGTGTCTCTCTCTCTCTCTCTCTCTCTCTCTCTGTCTCTCTCTCTCGCGCGCTCTCTCGCGCCTCACACAGCCTCCTCCATCAATGGTGGCAGTAGTCTCAGGTGGTGATGCAAATCAGGAACTGTCTAATCTAAAGGTCAAAGTCAGGTCAGAGGTTGTTCAAAGACCAGCCATGAGCTCGGGAAGGACAAAGGCCAAAGTACTTAAACCCCCTGCAGTGTCGACCGCTGATGATAAAGAGGTAGGAGATGATCAAATACATACTTAGTGTCCTAACACACTTGTGTTGTGTCTTAGTTGCATGCCATTTTCTGCATTTCAAGAGTTGTTTTATTTGAACATTAAATTATTCCCCCCCATCTGATCTCATGTCATGGTTATCATTCCTTTAACAGAATGAATTACCAGCTGGTCTAAATAAGAAGAGACTTGTGGCTCTGTTGAAGGCCTTTGGAGAATATCCTGCTAAGTACAGGTAAGTGTGATATTAATTTGTGCATCTAGTGACCACAAAATGCATGCATTTAATTTTAAGAACTTGCCTTTATGCATTATTTATTGTGAAGATTTAAATGAAACATCTGTGTATGTTTGTATTGTAGGATGTTTCTGTGGCGGTCTCTGCTGTGCCTCCCAGAGAACCATGCAGCATACAGCAGTCTGACAGATAAAGGCCTGCATTCAGCCTTCACTACCCTGCATGAATCATACCCAATTAAAAGCCACAAGTTGCAGAGAGGTCTTCAAAGGTACACGCTCTCTCACACACACAGACATACTCACATTCTTTTAAATGAAGCAGTTTTAAACTATTTAGATTTTGTACAAATCAGTTTGACCTAATTCCCCTGCTCTCTAAAGGGTTTTGTCTGCCTTAGCTCACTGGGCAGCCATCTTTGGAGAAGTGGAATACCTTCCCCTGATGGCCTTCCCCTTTGTCAAGCTTTTCCAGAACAACCCAATGCTCTGCTTCGAGGTGGTGGCAACTGTCATAGGTGCTTGTCATTTTCCCAATAAATGCTGCATTGCAGAGACACATGACTCTGTTGCATTAACAGTATTTTTACTTGAGAGCTTTGGAAATTCTTGAACTGGTTTTCATTGTTTTTGTTTTTAAATCTTCTGAATGTCTTATGGAAAGTGGGCTTATTGTCAGTTTAATAAACGTGCACTGTTTTGCAGTGAACTGGTGTCAGCACTGGTTTGAGTACTTTCCCAACCCTCCTCTCAACATCCTGAACATGGCAGAGAACGTTCTGGCTCATCATGACAAGGAGCTGCTGCAGCACCTGGTAGATTGTGGCATCACATCACAGGTATCCACAACATACAGCTACACACATCAGGAATACTAGGGTTGACAAGAAATTAGACAGACATCCACAAGACCACATGACCCGGACCCAACATGGTTAAGGTTTTAACACTTTATTTTGCATCTCTATGTCTGCCCTAGCTCTACGTGTGGCCCCTTTTGGAAACCCTGTTCTCAGAGGTTTTGACTCGTGATGAATGGCTCAGACTCTTTGACAACATTTTCTCCAACCATCCATCATTCCTTATCATGGCCTGTGTCGCTTACATCACCTGCTGCCGTGAGCCGTTGCTTCTCTGCTCCCAGAAACAGGACTTTGAGGTAACTACCCTAGCTTATATACCCATCCATTTCCGTTGAGAACAAAGAAAGGGGTCTCTCAAGGTCGAACAGTGAAATCTTCCCTTTCTCAAATTTTCCTCCCATTTCCCTTTTTTTTCAGTATTTTTTTCACCATCGTAACAATCTGGATGTGGGTGCCATGATAAAGGAGGCCTACCGGCTGCTAAGCAACACACCTGCAGATATCAACCCCAGGACTATGCTGTCTGATTTTACGGCACTCACTCAAGGCCAATACCCTGTGTTCAACCAGTACCCAGAATTCATAGTGGAATACCAGAGCCAAGAGAGAGAGAGGATACGGTTACAGGAGATGGAGTATCTTCGTGAGAGGTGGGATTACAGATAAATGGGATGAAAAGGAAGCATTTTTTTTCTCAAATTCATATTGGATACTATGTACAGAATGTGGCTGCCAAAGATGCATCACATTAAATTGTTTATCATTTATCAACAGGCAGGAGTTATCAGCACTCCGTTCAGATTTTGTGCGTCGTCAAGCTGAAGAGGATGCATATTACACCCAACAGGTAGATGGTAGTTTTACAGCTTATTTAAATTTTATTTTAAAGAGAGATAGAGAGAGTATTGTCATATAAATTGTTGGCTTGCTCATACAGTTTATCTGTATGTGAAGCACAAATCCGTAATGGAATTTAATGGAACTGAATAGTGGAATGTGATTACTTTGTACACAGGAGCTACTACAGAAGGCGGAGGAACAGCGCAGAAATATCCTGGCACAAGAAGAGGAAAAACTAACTCAGCAGAGAGCAAAGTAAAAGCATAAGTCACAGACTGCTGTACGGTTCAGTCCTGAGAAAAAGAATGGTGTGATGGATTGAATCTGGCTGTTAAATCTGCTCTGTCCTCTGTAGGTTGGCAGCCATGAAGAGAGAGCTGAAAGTGAAGGAGATACAGCTGCTGGACGCAACTAGGAGACGATTCCTCAAACACCAACAGGACCTCAGAGCTTCACAGATACAAAGACTTGACCAGGAGATCAGTAGAAAGGTTAACACTGTGTTCTCTCTTGCTCTCACTGACTCATTGCTGCATCACATTAGCTTTAATTTGGTCTGTGGCAGTAGAAGGTTATCACACGGTGATTTGTGTAACCGTTGATGTAAGAAATCAACCAAGAACTTTCATACCCTGCCCCAGATGGATCTCAGAGAGCGAGAGACGTCTGCAGCAGTGCAGGATCTGGAGATCAGACAGATGGAGCTAGAAGCTCAGAGGAAACGACTTGAACAGGTGACAAACATCTCCCACTTAGCTTCCTTCTCTTTTTTTTCTGGTTTGTATTTGCATGTGTTCCTCAGAAATAGCAATGACAAGACACTATAAGACAGATTTCGCTATTGTCTCTAAGTCTTTAAATCTGATATTTTCCCTCAGCACCTGCTAAAGGAGCAGGAGCGCACAGGACAGGAAGTGGAGGAGGAAGTGGAAATGAGGATGAGGAAGGCAGAAAGAGAGGGTGAGAGCCTCACAGAGCTGTTGCATCGCACTGAGAACAACATGCAGGTTAGTGACACATTCCAGTATGGAGACGGTGTAATAAGACTGAAATATGAAACTACATTATCCCACTGCACTTATACATCAGGTTTTACAAGTATTTATCCTCACAATCACCCAAACTCTCTTTTTGGCACTGGTGTCCATGTCTCTTCCTCTTGTATCTCCTGACTTTGTCCATGCACACAGGTCCTGGAGGAGTCCCTGGCGGAGGCGTGCCAGTTGGGCCTGGAGTCAGACTGGCAGAGAGACGTGGCAGAGCGCCTGCAGCAGGTCGACGCCGAGCAGGAGAGGAAGAGAGAGAGGCTGGCAGAGCTTCACACGCAAACTCTGGCAGAGGGGGAGAGATTGGCTGACACCGTGAGAGATGTGGCAGGAAGTAAGGTGAGATTTTATGTACCATATTGGCCTGGCTATTACTTTGAAATCATTAATAGGCCTTTCCGTTACATTTGTTAAGCAGTGAGCAGTGTTACTTTGTAAGCAACCCAGCATCTGACCATGGCGTTGTCTGAGATAATTAATAATTAATTAAGGCTTATTGTGGAATTAAGGACAATATCTCTTGGCTGCTTCTCTTAGACAATAAGTATTTGTTCATTTGCAGTGGGATGAAGTGATGAATACCAGAGCCCAGTTACAGGAGCAGCAACAGGCCGGGTTTCCAGCAAATGCAGGTATTAGGGCACAGTTAATACCAGTTTTTGTGGTTGCTCAACTTAAATGTTTGAATGTGGATGTAGCATTACTGTGTTTTCTTTTATGTCAGATGGACAGAGACAAACAAGGATGAGGTCACAAGGCTTAATGAGAGGACTTCCACATAGACCCACCACCTCTGCTGTTCATGTTAGACCCAATGGTGCTGGACCAGCAATCAATCCTTACACTGCCCCCACTCCAAGACAGGAAGGAACCAACATGGTGTGTTTGAACAGAAGTTCACCAACAGAGAGTACCTCCACCAACTGTAAGTCACTGTATAAGCTTTTTATGCTTTTAAAGACATCAATATGTGTATTCCTTAGATGGTAATTTTCAGACATTGGTTTGTTTCCTGGTGCAGCTACTGCAAAATGTGGTAAAATGTGTCACCCGACCATTATTCTGAGTTTCTGAGTTCCTATATTCCTGCCAGTCTCCCTAGACCGAGGCCGGGCCCAGCTGGACAGCAGCGAGCGAGAGCTGCTGAAGGAAATCAGAGAGCTGAGACAAAAGCTGGCGGCCAGAGCCAGAGAGGGCAGCTCCGCCTCCTCACAGTCTGTCCACACACTGTCTTCTGTCTCCCAGTGACCACAAACTGCACTGCATCTTCATACGGCCAGAAAAACATATTCTCCTCATCCATGTAGACAAGGTGAATATGATCAACCACAATGTCATGAAAGTCAGCAAACAAGTACACCTCTGAATTTGCTATCACACCATCTTCTATTTAATGTTCATTTGCATATTTTTCATTGAGATTTTTCTGTATAGAGAATCGCACAGTTTAGTCATGTCTTTGTGCTGGTGTTTCATTTTAAATTGAATAAAAAAATTATTTAAAGCCTGTTGTGATAGATGACCATGTGTCTCGTGTTTAAATTTAAAAATAATGCATTGCTTAAATGTCCTTAATTGTTGTTAACAGTAATGTGGTGTGGTACCAGTTGATTTGTAATGCAACACTTTTGCCATAATTTTCACAATGAATGAAAATGTCATTTACTGTATGTGTAAACACAGAAAATTATTTTTGTTTACTATACATACTTAACGTACAGAACATAGACTGTATTATCAAGATCAGAGAAAATATTTATGAAATTGGGCACGTTGTGTGCAGCATTTGGACAAAATTACATCAACGTTTTATTTTTAAAAAATGAAAATGCTTATTTAATTTTGGGTTTGATAAATGTTTTTGAATTCACAAGGGCTGTAAAATGTCATCATAAAATGAGATTTTTGAATAATTATTTTTGCAGAAGGGGGAGTTTGTCCTCTCGACAAATGTGTTTTTTAGGTTTATTAGGTAATTATGGATTTTAGCTCAGGTTGAGTGGAGCTATGTTGGGTATTAAGTGTTTTCACAAAACCTGAATAGGGCTAATTGTACACATTAAAACTCCACTGTCCTGAAGTGAAGCATGTAATCCTGCAATGAGGTGAAAACTAATGTGGGTGTGTTGGAACTTTAATCCATCGAAATGTAACAGAGTCTCTGTGATACTGTGATAATATTTCAGCAGCAAAAACATAAACAAAGCATTTTATTGGTTTATGAGCATGTTAAGGTATAAGTTACATTTCAGACAACAGTGTTAAAAACGTTTGGCTCTTGATTCCAAAGCCCAACAGAATCACTGATGTAATATTTCACACAGTATGAAATGGATGACAAATACATGTACATCTGGGATTTGGTGCTGATGAATCTTTCTGTACGATTCAATTTCAAGAAGGAAAATGAAAATATCTGTTGCATTGTAAAACATTATTGTATCCCGTCTGCCAAGACCTCTGTAAACATTCAACACAAGGACTTAATGTCTGTTTTTGTTTGATGCTGAGCTCCATCAGTCTCTAATATACACGTCTGTAGGATCCTATTCCACCAGTGGTCTCTGAAGCTCTGCACACACTCCCTGGCCAGACTCTCCCCATCCTGGGAGTCCTCCCTCATCTTCTCTGGGATCAGGTCCTCTGACATCACCTATCAATCAAAGTGACAGAGACTGAACCATGAAAAAAAACAACCTGCTGACTAAACCAAACATTGTGAAATTCCTGTTTTGACATGGTGTGAGTAACCGAATGCAGTAGTGTGGGCTCACCTCAGCAAGAGTCTGTAGTGTCGATTCTTTTGGATTTAACCGCAGTAGCGCCTCATCTGTCATCCGCAGGACCCTTTCACTGCGCTGCAACACAAAGGATGACTGCTGCTGCTGGAGGATTCTCAGCAGGAGTCTGAGGGGGACAAAAGAGAAAATGCCACAAAGACCAAAAATCATACTTAATAAGTATATCAAAAAAGCACCTTCTTGCTGTGAGGCACAGTGCTGACTATTATACCACTGTGTTCCTCCTTCAGGCCTGAGTCGAACCAGCGACCTAAGGATGTCAGCGCTGTTCCCATTCTACCAACTGAGGGGATAAAAGCTAATTTCCCAGACTGGGGGTTGAACCTGGGCTACCTGGGTGAAAAACAAATCCTAACCACTGGACCATATGGGAGCTCTGAAGTACAACCTACGTCTGCTGGAAATGGCTAATATTATGTGTTCTGTGAATGAGACATGCAGTGTGTAAGCAAAGTTATTTCAGTCACAACTGCTTTACCTTGTCCTGATGAAACAAGTGCAAGCTTTGAGTCGGAGTCGCTCCTCATCAAGCTCTGCTGCCTCCTCCTGTTGCTCCTTACTCATTACATCCTTCTGCCCTGCTGGGTCACATCTGGCGGAGGAACAGAGTCCTGGTGAAAGTAAATACAGCAAAGCATATCGAAGCATGAAAATTAACTGTTATCATGATGCACTAATGTGTTAAACACCAAAGTGCCAGAATGTTTGAAACTGTACCACAAAACATACTTGCGTAACTAACTGAAGAAAGTGTATTTGTGTGAAATAAGACAGGAAATGAGGAATCCTCAGACCTACTTGTAGTTGTGTTCTCCAGCAGCTGCAGACACATCTGGCCAAGGCTGAACCAGTGCCAGGGGTTGAAGGGCAGCAGACTACATAGTTGCTGGAGAGATGACATCTTTGATCCGACTGCTCCAAAATGTTCGTAGATGTTGACCTTTAGTAAAAGTGCTTTAGTCAATTACATAATTGTGTTTTTAATCTTTAACAGAATTAAGACCAACTGATCAAATGGGAGAAAATGTGTTTGCATCAGTTGTGCGTTCTGGCTGACACTGACCTTGAGCAGCAGGAGACAGGTCAGATGACAGGTGTTGGAGGCTTCTTTTCGCTGGAGAGAGATAATGAATAAATCAGTTTGACTCTGTTCTGAGCTCAAACATTTAGACTGATTTCTCTGTCACTGTATTGTGATTGTTACTGGTTATTTTGTTAAAAACTGAGGGACAGACAATCTTTTGATATGGTGCGTTCAAACCCTTAGAGGAAAAGCCCGTGGAAGACTCACCAGTGAGTCGACCAGTTCCAGTGCCCTGTCTCTCTGTCCAAGTTTAGTGCAGCATCGGGCCATTCCCTCCAGTACATCTCTCCTGATGGTCAAGTTATTGTCAGCAAGCAACTCCAGGCAGCATCTGTACGCTTCCAAGGCTTTCTAAGTGGACAGTGGACAATGGTCTGAATGACAACAATAAGAAAGTTGTATTTTTCACCTTGTGTAACTTCTCTTAATACACTTAATATTAAATAACAGGAAATAACCTAATATAGGATCAGATAAGCATGTGTACAATTGCATATGATGATAGCATATTTTTGTACAGCACTGATGCGTCCTCAAGTTTATTCCCTTACTATTAGAAGTGTGACACTTCTCATAAAATATTTTTAAACCAAAACATGGGATTTAATGTGGAACCGAAGGTCGATGATTAAAAGTAAAATTGTTGAAAATCATAGCAGAAACTGCACCACAAACATTCTGTTGAATAATTTCAGTTATTCAACAGAATGCTTCAAATGGAGTACTGAGGTAAGTGAATGAATGTTCACTGACCTGATGGTCCCCCTGTCTCAAAGCCAAGTCACCTCTGAACTTATACACTTTCTGCTTCTCCAGTGAATCGTCTGTATCGAGGGCAGCGCTCTGACAAAACCACTGCAAAGACAAACCGGGGGGCGGTGGGGATAAACTGACTTTTGTCCAGTTTGTTCTTCAGTTACATACTGTAAATATTTACTGCTAGCTTTTATGTGCAATTTAGTATCCACTGTTTTCTTCTGTATTTTACCGCTCCCTGTGGATAATACCTTGATTCTTTAGTTGAGAGGAATATAGTTAAGTTCTAATGAAGCACAGATTGTACACAATAGCTGAATTTAACGGAAAGATAATCGTTATGAGTTGTGTATTAGACCTTATTTTATTGTGTAACATTAATAAATGACATTTTGATTTGCAGTAATTTCTTCTGTGACAGAGCCTTAGAAATTTAGCAGTAGCTACATTTACAGGCTAATTTGCAGGCTAACGCTTGCTAGCGTTAGCCTGTAACTCCGTTTACACTTATTACACCATATTTATTAATAAATATATCCACAAACAGCGTGTTCATGTCAGTGTTAAGTGCTGTCTTCGACATATCTGTTTGGACACACTCACCTCTGGCTCACACAGTTTAGCGCTGTAGGAGGACAGAGACACACTCACTCTGTCTCTCGTCTCCGAGAACACAGAGTCGTCAAACGTGCTTCCTAATATCTCCATACGACCCCGAAGGAAAACATCAACAACACACAAACCTCAACAGAAACCAAGTGGATAAACGTTTGTTCGCACCCTCGTGACTGTACGGTAAGAGAAAAGCGCACGAACAAAACAAGGTCCAGTTACTTTAGTTCCGGAGAGAAAGGTTCCGGTGTTACAGTATACTGTCCTGGAAATTAATTGCAACCGGTAATGAACTGAATCGGTTGTGTTAAATAACCGTCTCCTCCTACCGAGGACTACTTCCGGAATTCAAAGCACAGGATTTTATTAGTTTCATTAGAGGAGAACAATAAAAGGTGAAAAACATCCTGTGGGTCCTTAACTTTCCAACTATGAGTTTTGTCTCTTTAAAGGGAGATATCGTATTGTTTTATTAACTCACTGTTGAGGACTGTATACTTTTTACAAGACGTAAAAAAAAATAAAGAAAATAAACTATTCAAACATTATTCTTATATGCACTCCTGTGGTCAGCCTTGTACCAAGTAGCCCAAAATGCACCAAACCCTGTGTCTGTCTGCAGAAGCAGTGCACAGCTGGTGGTAATGAAGCCTAATGAGGAGCCAAACAGGATCAGGCCACAAGACTCAGTCACAAGTTAGTCTCGTTTGAACTGAACATTTCCCAAGACTTTATCCAATTTGTGCACAACCAACCATACTATAACGTTTCAGTCCATTTTTGGACAACATTACATACTATAACATTTGTCAGTCTTTGGACAACATAGTATTCTTTGACATTTGTGTGACATTTCTGATGGCATACTATACTATGAAGTTTTTTTGTATTTGTGATGACATACCACACAATGACGTTTTAGGATAATTTCTGAAGACACACTATTCTATGCCAAGGAGCATTCACACAATTTTTTTTTCCTATTTGTGAATTAGATATACCTTTGCCCCTTATTTGGTCTATTTGGCCTCCTGCATTTTTTGTCTGATTTATACCATATGCAGGCATAACAATATGACCACATGCCTAATATTGTGCTACCTGCTTCAAACACATCAACTCTGAGGACAACATGTTCACTTGCTACCCTATATATCACACCCACTAACAGGCGCCATGATTAAGAGATAATCAGTGTTATTCACTTCACCTGTCAATGGTCTAATTTTTTACCTGATTGGTGGAGATGCACGCTTTCACACACGCACAAACGGGGAACAGCTTAGAGTGTGTGATGTCATCAGTGACAGCATTATGTTGTATAATGATGGTACCAATTGTATAAGAATTTAACTCAAATTCAAGCCTCCCCAGCTTCAGTCTTTTCAGCTCATTCAGTAGCAATTTGATGGATTTTCAGCATTTCTGCAGACTCAGTTTTCTGCAGACTCAGCACTCACACACATTTTCTTCCACTTTTCTAGTTTAACCTGATATTTGCATTCCCAAAAGAAACACTATAATAGACAAGTTTGTATCTTAAGTGTCACCCCCAACATAAAATTATCCGTGCATAATTATCCATGTGTAAATAAACGATTTTTAAAGGAGCAAACATACAAAACGAATGTGTTCACATTAAATGTATTTATTATGAATGGCACTGAATTTTTCCATTTCTATAAAGGTGAGACACATCTCAAACATTTCTGAATAAGTATAGATATGATCCAATATACAGCAAACCAGTGAAAGCATAAGTCTTAGAACAGCAAAAATATCTTGCCGTTAGATAATTGTGAAAAAGCCCCCTAACTCCATCATAGTAATCAATTTTATTACATAATTGTGACTTGTTTTGTTACAAGTGGACACATAGACTCAAGTTCAAACACAAACATTTTACAATGACACAGTGCATGCATGACCTCAGGTACAGAGTGGGTGTAGTTACAACAGTAAGCACTATCGTTACAGCTCTAAGTATAGAGAGTAGGAAAAAACTGATTGTAAGCATTGATACCAGAGTAGATCTGGTCTCTCCTTCATACCTTTACTTTTATATAAAATGCTGCAGCACTGGTTCTAAGCCCATTACCTAGCAGTAACAACAGAGGTGTGTGTCACCACTGACAATCATGAAAATGTATGAATGAGAGGATGATTAAATTTAGATTCCCTTTTCATTTTTCGTTTTAATTTTAGTTACCTTACTGACAGGTGATTATTACTTGGTAATACAACACTAAACCTAGAATACAGCGCCTTACATACTTAGTCAATAAGAAGTTCAAATCTTGTTTATATACATAATGAAATTATTTGAGTACTATTTATTCTTCCAACCACAATTGATGTTTTTTTTGGTTTTGCCATTAGATTTGGTTGTATTGTATTTGTCATATAAAAGATTGCTAGCATGTGTCTGCATGAAGTGCACTTCTCACTAGGCAATAGACTCCATGGGATCATCATCATCATCTTACACAAACAATAACAGAAAAAAACTTCTTAAACTTCTCTAAAATTGCAGAAATGTACCAGTATCTCAGATGCTACATATAACGTCTGTCTGAATGTGTGCAAATACCTCTGCAATTATCCTAACATATGGTGTTCCCCTGTTGACAAGCATCTGCACTTTTTCAACTAAATACTATTAAGAGTGATGACAAATAAATTTCTCTCAGGGATGGCGTTGCAGTGACTCACATATTGGACTTTAACAGGACACCATGCAGTACATCTGCACTTTGTCCATCCTGTTTCCGAACAACTTTTCAAAACAAAATACTTCTCACAAATTCACATTTTTGATCAAAATTTATTGGGCTTTGTCCTCAAACAGGTATAAAATATAAACCCCTTTTTAATCAACCAGACTAGAGCCCCAACAACAGCCAGGATTTTAAATTAATATTGCACAGATTGTTTGCCTCACAGCTGGTCACTTCAAGTTGATGGCTGTAGGAGCCACACAGGACATTTCTTGCTCAATAGAGTAAACCTGCAGAGGTGATCACACACACATACCAAGTTTAATCCACGGGTATGACAGATACAGAGTGTACAGATGGAGGTGTTACTGCCATAGACACAGAGTGCGACCCAGCTAATCCATTTGACTGAGGAGTTTGATCATGAAGTTAGACAGAAAACTAATCCCTGCCTAAATCGCCAGTAAAATGTTCAACCTCAAGTACATGAGTCATCAATGAGGTCAGGTGCCATGGGTGTAGTGTGCCAGTTAATGGTGTTTTTTTACAGGACTAAATATCAGTTTAACTTAAGGATGACATCATTGAAAATTGAAAAGGTATCAGTTGTCTTGAAATATAACACACCCTCTTTATTAAGTTGGAGCATATAGTTAGATCATTGTATTCGGCCTACAGTATCTGTGTCTACAAAACCAATATTATTATGTTATGTTATTACAGGAGCTGAGAGATCACTGTCATCACTCACTAAACAGGTCTGGTAAGGTGAGATACGCTGGACCAGTAACAAGATGTCTGTAAAGTTTACTGTCATAAGCAAATCAGGCCCATTAGAAGCAACCATTAGGGGTAAACACTGTCAGCAGATAAAAATTCAACCAGAAAAGCCAGAAAGTGAAAAGTCCACACTAAATGAATAAAATAAATCACTTACTACATACAGTGTTATTACAATTCTGACAAAATGTATTTTTCATAAACCAAAAAAAGCTAGCTGCTATATAGTGAAAACAGTTGAATCTCTGATTGCATAAGAAACCATTCAACCAACTACTTGTCTAAGTACAGAAAACGAGTGAGGACTAAGCAGAAGTACAGCGAAAGATGCAGTTATGACATATGAGTGTCATAGGACAGCAGGTAAACTACTCTGATCACAACATTAGCTCGTAGCTCTACTGCACAAGGATAACTGGGATACATGATGAGTAACTGATGTAAAATCACAACTCAGAGAACAGACAGCTCATCAGACCTTGGGTAAAATATCACCAAAAAAAAAAATGTTAGAAATGAGGCAACTATGGCTCTATTTCTAACAATGCTCTATCATCATTTATTTAATGAGATACTCGTCGCCCTTATATAAAGAATGGTCAGTATCACACATTGTACCTTCAAATGTGCATAATTCCCCAAATTACTGAATCCTACATTTCCCATAAGGCAACAGTTTGTCTTAAGTTCTCTCCATTCAAATACCTTAAAAACCTCAAGTGATGCCCTAATGACATCATAATGCCATCAACACAGTTGTGTGAGGAGGGGACACGTCATATAACAAGTGGGTAGAAGTAGTTGTAAACTCAACTTTGTGTGCAATGTAAAGGAGTCCCTCTCTCAACAACTCACAGCAAATAAGAATTATTGTTCCGTTTCGAATGGGCTTTATCCCACGTGGTCTTTTAAAAGCATGTCTGTTCAACGGAGTTCTGACTCCATATGTTTTGCAACCAAAGTACCAAAAAGCCACTGGCTGAACTCTAAGACAGATTCTATTTCAAACAACACTACTATGTTGTACATATAGTATGAGTCAGTATTGTTAACAAGCAATCCACTCATGGCTGGACAGTTGCAGTGACACAGTTTTAGAATAGATAAAAACATATAAAATTATTCCAAACACACTGACGATAGTGAAGAAAGAGCACACTGTTAAAGACTGTGGGCTGGATACCTGGACACAGTGTTAAGCCTAACCCAAGAATGAGAATAACACGATTGCGGACACATCTTTCTGTAGCATTTGTACAAAATAAGCAACAAGGATTGAAAGAGCACTGTTATAAAGGGCACAAATGGCTGAGTGACAAGCATTGTTGTGATGAAAACAATTCCAAGGAAAAGGCTTTTTCACTTAACTCCAAATAAAGGTACCTAACTGAAGCAATCCCAACAAAGATAATAATGGTGCAAAGAATTAAATAAATGGATCTAGAGTCAATGTTTGAAAACCATTAAAAACAGGTCCATAGTTGCACATAGTTTGCTCATTAAAAAGTAACTAGTATTAATAAAGCTACACAAAACTGTAATCCTAGATCAGGCTTCTACTGTCCCAAGTATACCAACCCAAAATACTGTATGTACAAAATGAGCAGTTGTTCATCTTGGGTATTGCATGCAGTATTTGACAAAGGTACACCTTGACATTTCGAACTTATTATTTTTCATAGCCAGGCACTTGTCACATTACAACAAAGTAGTTCCAGCTTTGCCTAAAGTGATATAAACTAGGTATCGCAGCCACCTTAGAGGCAACAGTGACCACTGGTTTCACAGACGGTGCCAACGTGTCGTCTGTGACAAGTGCTGGGTGAGAAAATACAGTTCAATTCGAGACACCAGGGTATTCAGTTAAGGACTTTCAACAGAAGTTTCCAATGTCAACTTCAGAATATCTAGGCATCTTGTCATGTCAGCAGAAAGCAGAGCTCGGTCATGCATCACACCACAGTTTGAACAAGCCTCAATCAACAGTTTCTGATTTCCAAGGCATTCACTATTTCTTTTGACAGCTTTTGTTGAGAGTTGGTGAAAATCTGTTCAAACGAGTATTGGAGCCATTTAGGCACATAGGTTTTATCTGCAAAGCTTCATCACAGTCTCTCCCCTGTCAGTGACGAATTGTAGTCGAGACAGTTTTCAGTCTATTGCTGCATCCTCTTAACGCAGCATAGCAAAAAAGGAACAACTGGGAAGAGGAACGTTATTTGGTAGACTTCCCAACACAGAGGGAACGCTGTGCTGTTTTTTAGGCATCACAATTCCCTCCATGAGAGAAAGTGGATTTTCCAAGAATGCTTTTTTTTAATGTTCTGTATGTTTTTTGTCTTTTGGAGACGTCCATATAGCCCCATCAGTCTGTCTGTCTGTGCTGTAGACAATCTAGTGAGACAGGGAAACAATGGGACACTGCTACATTTACAGAAACATGTCTTGGGAAGTGCACATGAAATCTAGGCATTTCCTTTACAAAAGTGGCCTCGATGAAAAGTGGTGAGAGCAGAGTGGGAAAGAGGAGCGATAATTCCCATGATTTAAAGCAAAAGTACAAACATAACAACAAATATAACGTGTGCCTTTTCAGAAGGAGAGATGATTAAAAACTGGGCTCAAATTGTGCAATTTAGTTTAAGAAAGCGGTTACATGATTGTTCTGGGGGTTTTTTGAGCCTTATGAACATCTGAGTATGAAAGAACACATTATTAAAAAAGTTGATAAATTGATAATATCCCTCCTCTTGAAAACGCACAAAGGATAAAAAAGGCAAAACACTGGTTAAGTTCTAAGTCATACAAAACAGATTTGGTCTCTCAGAGCCATTTCATGGTGTAACAAGAGATTAAGGTGCCTAATCAGGATTTAATCCACGATGAACACAAGTAGACAAAGTGCATTTAAAAAAAAGTTTAGTTTAGGTGCTTCACGTTCTTCTCTTCAGTGCAAATTGGAGACTAATTATTATTTCAAATACTGTTTAACAGTGCTTCTTATGGTACGGGTCTGTACAGCAAATGATTCACAGGCCGCGTTTTTGTCATTAGCCCAAACATAAAGGCAAAGTCTTGGTGATTTGGTGGTGAAAGCAGTCTTGTGAATGGGATAAGTTGGTGTAACTTGAATTCACACTCCTTGCGTTCAAATGCGTCACCATCTTAAAAACTCAAGGTCTATCCATTCAATCCCTGCACAAGCAAACTCTGTGTGAAATGCTGCAGTAAAATATTTCTGTTTGTTTTTTATTTTATTGGACCCAGATGTCTGCCTCACAGTGCCCATCATGTAGTTGTAGACTGGGCCTCTGCTTCTAATTGTAGCTCACTGCCTACACACTCAGCTTTGGCACAAAAGCCTCATAGTATTTGAGTCTACATAACCTCCTTTAAAACATGAACAATAGCACGGGATGAGATCTATCAAAAGGTGAAACTTTGTTTAAAAACATTAATAGCAGTGCATATTAAACACATACTGTGGAATTTTTTCCATCAGATCTGTAGATGCTCATTAAAAATCTATAGTACTAATATTGAACAATGAGCCACTATAAAGGGAAGACTTGAGCAGACATCCTGCATTATTTAAAAGCATCAAGGCAATGGCATTCGTTCAGCTTTAAAATACTTCGTCCTCTGTCATCCAGGCATTTAGCCCAGAGAGATATGATAAACATACCTGATTTTCAGTGTCATTATTAATCCAATATTTCCAGCTCAAACAACCTGGTCTGTCCTGTCAACTTCACAGGTGCTATAAAAAAGATATAATAACATGTCAAATCACCCAGCTCCTCTAATATAAGTATCCTAAATCTATAAGGACGTTCACTCACCACTGACATCTAGTAGTGACAGATTTGTAAGCACCTTTGTAGTTACAACAGCCAATCTGTTATCAGTGTGCAGTTAGTTGGGGAGCATTGGGTTAAACATTCATGACGCTGGGGCCTGAAGTTTGATTTTATGCCTGTGCTCACAACATAACACACTCCACAAAGAAATGCAGCATTCGATTATAAATAAATCACCCTCACTGGCTTTGTTTAAACAAGTAGTCCGAATTTAACAAGGAGCATGTTGGACACCGAAACTGTCAGTTTCTTAAAATTTACAACAGCCAGGATTTGTAAAGGAGGATGTATGGATGTGCCTGGATACACCAACTTCTTGGGTAACTATTTCATTTCAACAGCATTCATCTTTAGTTTAGTTTGAAGATTGCACTTCATGGTATTCGTTTTTTTTTTTTTTTAAATCAAGCTTTAACAAAAGTCTGCTGTGCCACAGAAAGTTTGCAGGGTTTGCTAAAAACTCTATGAATATTGTGTTGACTGTGACACATCATCAACAGTGAATACGGAAAGTATTGAGAGAGTGAGCTAAACATATAATCCATCTGTTAGTCGTGCAGACGTGAATCAGAAATAGTTTGAAAAATAGTGAATTAATGTTGTAGATGTGTACACAGGAAATCAGTGGCAAAAAGACTTGGTTCAGCGAACTTTCCTCCAGCATTGATCATCTCAGTATTTCTCTTATAACATTCTCTGTTGTTATACCACACTTTCCACAAACATTAGTCTTCAGAAACTGACAATGATTTCCTGACACTACGTGACGGCTCCCAAACCTCACTATCATCTGTATCATCAGCATCATCCTCCTCGTCTTCTTCTTCATCATCATCGTCATCTCCCATCCCAGCACCGTGGTCCTCTGTGGCTGAAGACGACTCCCCCCTTATCTCCCCTCCCTTCCCGCCTTCATCTCTGCCCTCTCTCCCTGCAACCGGCTCCTGGAAGGGATCTGAGCCCATTTCCGAGCGCCGCTGGACTTCAGCAAACCACTCCCTCACCTTTGCAAGGAGAGAAACATAGTAAATGTGTGTTGACACCAGAGAGGAAAGACCTTAAGATCATATCATCTGTGAATATTTCTGGGATTTTAGCAGTTTTTCATAACGCAATGACATTATTTTCTATAATTACAGGAACTATTCATATTTTTTATTCTAAATTAGGTGTTTTCATTTCATGATGTTGGTGTTTGGGGTTTTAATTGGTAGACTAGGTCATGACCTCAATATTTCTAAATCCGGGCAATGGGCCAAAAAAACCCCAATCAATTTAAGAAATTAAAAAGTTTTTCTAAATATGCTGCTACAAATGCTCAGATTAGAGCCCCATTGAACAGCCCTCCTTCTATCCTCTTTTTTCAATTCAGTACGTCCTTTTTAGGCTGCTGTACAGACATTGGAGTACACTGAAGAGGATCTATTCGTGATGCAGATATGACAAGCTAATTTTAAGCACTGGAAAACACAACAAATCCTAATTTCAGGTAATCATACATATTTAAGGAAATGTATGATTATCATATCCCAATAAATCCCAAAACATTTTTTTAAGAGGCAACTGTTCGACCATATCAAATATGTTTTTATTACCTGTTCATAGCTCATGTTGGTCTTAGTGACGAGCTCATCCAGGTCTTGCTCATTGAGGAAGCGGTGCTTCAGGTAGTACTCCTTCAGGATCTCCCTCCCACTCTTGAATCTCTTCGCAGGCGGAGATCTGTCAGTATCTGCACTGGAGGACACAGACCTTCTCGGCTGCTTCCTGGTTCGCGAGCGACCCCAGCCACGGTTTCGACCACGTCTTTTTCTGCCGCTTCCCATTTTAGTGCCTCCTCCAATGCTCGCGCCTTCCACGTTGCCACTTTGGTACTGAAAAAACCATTTCAGGTTTCCATTCTTCCAGGAGTACCGAGAGTCCCCGAACCAGCTGACGATGTAAGATCGAGGAAGGCCGCTCTCATCTGCCAGCTGGTCGTACTCCTCTGGTGTGGGCCACTGGGTCCGCACAAAGGCACTTTTCAGAATGTGGAGCTGCTCTGGAGACTTTTTACTTTTATCTTTTATGTCTTTCTTGCTGCTGCTAGTTGAAGGCTGCGGCCTACTGCGACATCCAGGAGGAGTTTGACTACCTTTTCGAGATAAGCTAGCAGAAGGTGAAGATGTGCTTGCTACGACTGTTCCTTTCTCTCCTGTCTTTGCTCCATCTGTCTCAATCTTCCCTCCTTCTGAAGAATCTGGGGACGTACTGACCGACATCATTTTTCGTCTCTCAGTGAACCAGGCATCTATTTCCCTCCTTGTAAGTTTAGTCTCTGTCCTCAGACGGGTCAGTTCTTCATCTGATGGGTTGCTGCTCTTCTCGAAACTCTCCTCCAGTACCACCAACTGCTCCGGTGTCTTCTCTTTAAACTTCTGCAAGGTGAAGTCTGGGAACGGGTTCCATGTTTTGGGCCGTGTCTCCTTCTCCTTCACAGGAGGTATGAAGAGAGGATGGGGAGATGTGGGGTTATCATCAATCGAGTCAATAACAATGGTAGTGCTCGCGCTGCTACTACAGCTCCCACCTCCTCTACCCCCTCCGTCACTAAAAACAATGACATGGCTGTTCTTGGAGTTGCGCTGGTTGTATCGAGTGTCACTGAACCATTTTTTGATCTCTCCCTTCGTCAGGTTGGTGAGCTTCATCAGCCGGGCGATTTCAGCATCAGTAACAAAGTGGTTTTTCAGGTAGCTGGCTTTGAGCTCTGCCAGCTGCTCTTTGGATTTCTTAGGCCGCATACTGAATGTGTCAGCAGTGAGGGCTGAGTTCTCCTTAGAGAAAAAGAAAGAGAGTCACAGTCATGCATAAAAGTGTCACTTGTTTGTTGACAGCAATGAAACCGAACATTTATTTGTCTGAGTGTCTTAAAGTTTGTCTCCACCTGTGGGGAAAGAGATGGAGGCTGGACAGTGGTAGCCCGTTTCAGCTCAGTGTTTGTTGGGGTGGGTTGGCAGGACACTCTGCTGGAGCTCTGGGACTGACTCGGCAGTCCTGCCACCGTCAGGGTGATTGGACTGGTCACTGGAAGGTTCCCCCCTGGGCCGACCTACACAGAGTCAGAAAATTACACAATACAATTCTAGAGTAATGTGACAATATAACTGTAGTGTGATATGTGGCATGACAACAGTTATTGTGTATAAGATGTGATTTCACATATTCAAATATTTTACATTTTTTTCTCTTCTTTAAATTAGACTGATCAATTAAAACCAAGCAAAGTTGACTATATTTAAGTCAAGTTTACTGAGCCCATCTAAACAATGAAACCAAAGCAGGCAACTGAAGCATTTCAATGTCTTTCCAGTTTTACAGTGACTGAGTTTGACTTTCCTTACCTACCTGTGTGAACACCAAGCCAGGCTGGCCCACTATCTGGCAGGTCTGAAGAATGGACTGCAAGCCGTTGGCAGCAGCGGAGAGCTGGTGAGCAGGTATGACAGTGATGGTCTGAGGCACTGTGTGCACAGTGCCATTAAACTGTTTCCTTCTAGCCTCCTCCACTTCCTCAGGAGTCCAGCTGACACCGTGCTTGAGCCGCTGAGCAGAGAACCACACCTGAGTGAACATCAGGTAAAGACATGTAAAGACAAAAAAAAGCAAAACAGCTATAATCTATTTCAGTGTACAGAATAAGAATCTTCTGACAAAGTCCCTTTTCAACAACAAAAAAAAAAAAGATCGGCCAGGGTGTGCCAGAGATCCACCACACACCACTCACTCACTCATCTACCTTGATCTGCTCCTCTGTGAACTGTGTCTGTGCTGCCAGGCTGCTGATCTCAGCCATTGAGGGATAAGGAAACTTCTTATATGTGCTGCCCAACAGTGGGTTGGTGTCCATAGCTGCACTGTAAGATGGGATGCTGCTGAGGGGAATCAGTAGCTGTGACTGGGCTGCTGCTGCACTCTGCTGGGCCTGAAAAGCTGATAGCACCTAGAATACAGGAAGAGATGGAAGGAGATGAAAAATATCAAGCTGCATTACAGAGCAGCAAAGGCCCCGTGGCTCTTTGGCAGTCTACTGTCCAACCAATGTGTCTCTACATGTTGAGGACAAGCCTGCCAGCAGCATTTAAACGCTCAGACTACTACTGAGTATCTATAATCAAACCTCTCTACCTGTGCCAGGCCAGCGGGCAGAACTGTAGGGTTTAAGATGCTTGACTTCCTCTGCTGCTCTGGCGGCGGGCTGACAAGCAAGCCACCTCCTCCAAGCTTCATGGAATCATGCAGCGGCATCTCCACGGGTGTCATCGGCCCCAGAGGTGCTTCAATGGGCTCCAGTTCTCCTCCCAGATCTCCTTCACCGCCTCCTCCTAATCCATCCACTGCCTCGTCCGCCGATTTCAGGGACACTGCGATTCTCTTGGGCTCAGATTTGGTTTTCATCCTCATGATGGGTGTCTTGCTAAGAGAAATGGCAGCAACCGACACGGGGTCTGCTCCTCCCTCCTCAGGTAAATCACACTGTGGTTCCTGGGTTGGCTGGTCGCCGCTCAGATCCTCAGAAGGGTTTGTAGCACTGCATTTCAATGAGGGCTCAAGTACTTCGCTGTCTTCTGCAGTAGCAACACTGGGCTCATCTACAATAATAATAATACGTCAGTGTGACATATATTTTTCAGTGTTGGTCATAGTTAGCTTATAATTAAGTGATGTCAAATACACAGGGGAGAACTTGTCAAAAACAATCTAACAGTACCTGTATTTGGAGGTGCCGGGACAACCACTACCGCCTGACCAAGCTCTCCTGCACTTGACCCTTCCTCTGCTACCTTCTTCACATTCTCCTCTCCCTTTTCCATCTCTTCCTCTTTGGTCCATACGTGTTTCTCCTCCACCTCTATTTGCTCCACCACGTCAGAGGGCAGCACCATGCAAGGTGTGGTTGACTTCCGGCGGCTCGACATCATCAAATCAAAGTCTGTTTATTAGGGAGAGTAAAGAAGAACTGTGGCAGAAGCGATGATGTTCACATGGTGGTTGAGTTCACATGCCGGAGTCATGAAGTTGTTTTGTTTCTGAGTAAGGAAAACATTACAGACATTAAATTAATACACAATGGAAATATATACAGAATGAACCTAAAAATCAGTGTGTCATGTTTACTACAAAACATGTTTCACAGTTTAACTGTGAACAACAATATGTGTAAAGCATGTAACCCACACACATTAAAGTGTAAACACAGACACTGAGACTGAACAGGACAGAAAATATAATTGTCCTATACATTCAGCATCCTGACTAAGAGGATGTTAGTGGTGTAAACAGATTTAACTTAATTTGAGTTGAGATTTGTAGTATCACTTAAGGCTGTGACACTAACAACTTTATACTGCTGGATATAAATACAAATAGTAGAAAAATAAACGTAAAAATAAAATAAATAAAAGATTACTTTCAGTATCAATTTGGAGCAAGAGATGACAAGTGAAAACAATGCTTGTGAAATTCAATAAATTTGTCCATTGACAGAAGATTATGCAGCAAGTTTGATAACTGATTGATCTTTTGTGTCATCTGTCAAGCAAAAACATTAAGACGTTAGCTGGTTACAGTTTCTCTGAGGGAAAGATACTGTTTCTTTGCTCTTTTTCTGTTTGATATCATTGTCACTTGTCAAACTCAAACATCTCTAGAGTGTGGACAGGCACAACAGGCTGTTATAATGCATCACCATGGGTTTTAGGAATGCTGAACATTTGGATCCCTAAAACTAAAAAGCCAGAACACAACATGACAATATGTTAATGCCATGTACTAATGACAACATGTCAAAATATTGAAAAAATAAAGGAAAACTCTTTCGATTTTCAGTCAAGGAAAGCACCGGGCTCACCGTGTTGGTTTGTCGTGATCCTACAAAATCTCATGTGTCCTACAAAACGTCAGTAGACAAAATCTACTTATACCAATGGTTATACCTTTGTTTGTTTATTTGACAACTGCATACAAGTCAATTCATCTTTGTTGTTAAAAATTACCACAAAAGCAAACCTTGGCCCGGGTGTCACTGTGGCAAAAGATTGTACAGTGAACTAAATGGTTAGAAGAAATCACACTTTATGCAACACCCAGATAATCTGAGGAGAAGTTTAGTAAACAGTTTATTATTTAAAGCTTAGTTAAATACTTACTCCTCAAAACGCACACACTGACCAGTGACACCGGATCTCTGATCTCTGGATGTTACTGTAATCACCCATGTGTAGCCATCACAGATGGCTGCTGCCTTATCTACTACAGGGTCATTCATTGTGACACACGTGCTACAACTAAGGTGCAAATGCTCATGTGTAAGACAACACAGCAACAGCCTGGGTAACTGACTGTTACGCTAGCAGTAATAATAAACTGTATACATTGCGCAATGCTGTACTGCCATAATGGGACTATTTGCATTTGCAGATATACGTACAGTCATTAGGGGGGGTTCCCTGTTATCTGAATTATATTAAAACGATAAATAAAAACAGCAGGACCCAGCGGCACCTAGCATGAATATGAGGTGGGCCAACTAGCCAGCGTTAGCCGGGCGAGTCGTTGTTATTATTGATCCCGTCTGGCGGTAAACTTACTGAACTAGTGAAATGTGCATAGTGTTGCTGTCTAGACGAGGCGAGGAGTAGTTTCCTGGGTCTCCTACAGCGGTGTGTGTCGGTGTCTCTCCTTCCCGGGGCTAACACCATTCAGCCGGGACCACGGCGCCGTTAACGTTACCCGGGCTCGCAGGTTTCCTAAGCCCCGCGCAGGGAGGGAGGGAGGCGGGCGGACGGACCGGTCTATAGCTCCGGTCTGCAGAAGCTGGGAACACCGGACATCTCTCTCCTCGTCAGGGCAGGTTGTGTTACACCGGGGGGCGTCTTTGTTAAAGTTGTACGGTCAAACACGCCGTGGCTACATTCATATTGTGATGTGGAGATTGGCGCTGTTTCACTCTGCTGACCCAATTCTCTGATATTCTTTCACGGCAGATTTTTTTTTAATGATCAAACGGCGTCATCAGTCAATGTGATGCGTCCTGACGTCATTCCCCGGCGACTATAGGTGCCCCGAAATTTTGGGGAAAATGAAGCAAAAAATAAGTCATAGTTGAGCACTGTAACAAAGTGTTCATGAACTGAGGTTAGCATAGTGCTGCACGCAAACACTGGGGCGGTTAAGCGGCGTTTGGAACCGCAACCTGACTGAGCTCGGCTCCGTGCCAGCGTGTCCTTACATGACCCGTCACACAGCAGCAGAAGCTACTTGAGGACACTGACGCTGCAAAGTTTCCTTTCAGCAGCGATACAATCTTACGACGTACAGTATATCAGGGATCTTTTGTTCATCGTCTCTTAACATTTCTATATTAGGCCTTAGTCATCTTAATAAGCTGTCGTGCAAATGCGTCCTTATTTATTTTGTGAACAAAAACAGGATCTTTCTGTGTCATAACAGACACAGGCTGTTAATGCGTATGTAAACACTAACGTGCACAGGAGTAAAACATAGATGCAGAATCATGACTTGCTGTGCCTGAGACCGAAAAACACCACAACTATGTTTCCAAAACATTTGTATGATTTAGTTTTGTGCTGAGCATATTAGAACGAGATAAAAATTGGTCTAGTGGGCCTTAAGATAGAGTGATCATTTATGGGTTCTGTTACAACATGACTGACTGATGAAAAACAAGAACACAATGTTAACATGATGCTTTATTTTACAAATGTCCCAAACACATTGTGACGCGCAAGTCATTCAGGGTTTCCCTAAGTAGCACTGGTCTCAACCCTGGGCTCATATAATGACATCATTTATTGGAAAGCAGTTTCTTTAAATAGGAAAAAAGAGATTACAAAGGTTTAGCTAATGCAAAAAGATAGGTATTTGTAGATTTCTAATAAAATATCACCAACATTTGCATATGTACACATTTAAGAAACTTGAGAATAATGATAAACGTCACATTGTTCCAGTAGAAGAGTCAACAGAAGTCTTCGATCTCCTCTTCCAACTCCTAATCAAAGATCAGAAAGGCACAAGAGATTAGGAACATGAAGCAAAAAATAACTCTCTACTACAGTTTAATAACATGCCATATACTGTAATGTAATCCATACTAAGTAACAGACAATAAACTGATACTGCTTAATGTAATTATACATTCTACACTTTTCTGGGACGAAAAATTTAGAAAGTATGTGGAAACTGGAATATGGTAGTGCATATTCTTGCAGATATTTTATGCCGCTGCAGTTTCTGCACCCTACTATTGTATGCTGTTGTTTCCTAGGAGGTGAGACTGTGGCAAAAGAATGCTGAATCTGCACATCAGTACAGTACTAACCTGTATTAGTGCTGTTTTGTTGAAGTCTCGCCTGTGCCTATAGATGCTCTGGCAGAGCAGTGCATAGAGTTTCTCCAGCTTGTAGACCTCAAAGCCATCTGTCGTGGTCACTATTCTGTCCAATAGCTCCTAAAGGAATAAATGGCAGCAGAAAGATAATTGACATGCAGAAGATTCAAACCAACTTACTATGATAAAACTGTAGAAAACAAGCAAGCACCAGTAGACCCACACCTTTAATTTGTCTCTGTTAACAACAAGAGGAGGAACTTCCTTGTCCAGCATCTGCAGAGCTTTGTCCACAACGATCATCTGCGGCTGCAACACAGCATTCTTTACAGCCCTGGTCATTCGCCTCACACTCCTCTCTGAGACAAAAAAATAATGATAATCAAATAAAAAGGGATTAGTGGACTAAGATCACTGCCTCTCATTACAATCTCACTTCATTCAAAGTTTAGCTGCTGCAGACTGTGAGACAGTGGTAATAGCCAACCTGTGTTTGCGCCCTCTTCTCTTCTCACAGCTGCAGGGGCATCGGTGGGTGAGGTTTCAACTGCATCAACATCCATTGGCTTATCATGGCTATTCAGCTGTTTTACTATTTCTACCTCGTTACTGTCATCTGCTTGTTGATTGTTTTGAATTTTTTCAGTTTCTGTCAGCTTTTTGCACCCAGCTGCACTGATCTGTCCTTGAGTATGTCTCTCTGTCTTAGTGTGGCTGTCCATGTTAGTGTTTGCTGAAAACGTTTCGCTTTTCTCGTCTCCTCCCTCTGTCATCACTGTGTTATTTCCTTCTGATTGTCGTGGTTTGTCTGCGACAGCTTTGCCTCCCTTTTCATTTTTATTCTGAATGTACCTTGCATTTTCTGTTTTTTTACTTTCACACAGGATAACCTCGTCTTCAGCAGCTCGGCTCCCCTTCTTTATTCCTCTCTCCTGTTCACTCACAGTGGTCCCCGCACTATTCTTCTGACTTTCTGCAGGCATAGATCCTACAACGATTCCTCCTGCAGTCACCTCATCACTCTCTGCTCCTCCTTCCTTCTCAGCCTTCTCCTGATCATTTCCATCTTCCTCATCAGACCGTAACTGTGCATCATCATCTCTGGACATGTGAGGAGCAGACTTCTTCTTTTTATAAAAGCCAGTAGACCAGCGGCTTCTCCGCCTTTTCTTCTTCTGGGCTGAAAGCACAAAGGATGACAAAGTTATAATTTTATAGCTTTGTAAATAATTTGGTTTTGTTGTCATCTATAATAATTTTACCTGTGTTTTTGGGTGTTGAAATAGCACAGGCACTTGTATTGGGGGTAATAGCAGCCATGTCACCAGCTGGATCTCTTTGTGGGGTAATGTCTGTGACCCTGGCCTCAGCAGCAAGTTTGGGCTGTTTAGGAACGACGTGGTAAAATGAGGGCGCAAACCAGGTAGCAGAGCAACCTGAGGTAGTCAAAAAACAGAAGCACAGGGTTTTTTCCCCCAATCTTTGTAAAACTGTTTCATAGAATTTAAAAAAACTCTATACATAATCTAGAGGTGTGGACTCTGTTGTGGATATAACTTGTGGTTTTGGATTTTTAAAAGGAAAAGGGGTGAAAGTACAAACATATAAGATTAAATATGGCAGTATAAAATTCCAAGCTGAAACACTGAGTAACATAGTTCAGATGTAGTTTTTAGCTGAGTCATGACAGTCCAAGGGTAACTAAAATTATCTACACTGATCATGTATTTTAAAACAAGGCAAACACAGAGTACCAGTTTAAAATCCCTGAGGCTGGAACAAATTTAATCATGAGATGTTTGCTTTCCACTAGGACATACACAGACAGCTTTCTTTAGTCATGAGGGCACTCGTTGCCTCACTGACATAATCCATTTCCCTGTCACATCCAATTACTTAACCCTAACCCTTAATCCAACACTAAAGCAAGGTCATAACACACAAGAAGACTTGTAAAGTTTCGAGGACCTGCCACAACATCCTCATGACATGCAAAAAGGTGTCTACATAACAGACAGACAACTGACCTCTTCTGCTACGTGATGCTTTGATCTCCTCACAAATCTTCCCAAAATTTTCATCCAGTTCCTCTCTAATGATGGCATGAACAGTGTCCTTCAATGCACATGCTCTGTGGCGGATCTGACGGTCTGCAGGAAACACACAGCATTTTTTCATCATCCAAAGCAAAGCTGACAGAACCAAAATGAACCGGAAGCCACATAATCAAATTATTTAATGTAAGGACTTGTTTAGTTTGTTACATAGAGTTATACCTGAGGGGTCCCTGTCAGGGTTGTATTCAAGTGCATTCTGCCAGATGAGATCCACATCTCGAAGGAACTCTTTAACTGTCCCATACTGATGGAGGTCTATCTTAGACAGAACTGTTGACAGGTCCATAGGCTTCTTGATCACCTCAGCATAATCTGGAACCTGAAACACCAAGAAACTGCTGTGATGATAACAGGAAATTTATTTTTCCCACTTGACACATCACATCATAACTTAGAAGTAAGTAAACTTTAACTAATTTAATTGTTATAGAGCAGATTAGGAGAGAATTGAAAATTATTTAACAACTACCTCCTCTAAATCCACAGGCTTTGTAAAAGCCTTGAAACGTTTATCCTGGGAGAGTCGATTGGTGACATCACGCAGGAAAAGGCGCAGCTCCCTGAGGGTGTCTTCCTCCTGCTCCTCCAATTTTCTGATCTCCTCTTCTGTCAGTTGACGTGGTGGTGGTGGAGGAGCGACAGGGAGCACCTCCAGAGCATGGAGCACTGAGGGGAGAAACATTAACAGATGCATATTCACTCTTAACGTTCAGTCTTCATACACCCTGTATGTCTGTCAAAGACAAATGCTCAAAATATTTTAATTAACATTAACAAAATTTTCTATTCTATAATTTAAGTTTACATACATGTAGTTTTTGTCTGCAACTGACAGTGACACCAAATGCCCAAATAAAAATAAACAAACATCCCTTCACTTTTATTTTTCAATTAAATCACTATTTTCCTTGTTTGTTGTTCTGAACATATGAAATTTGAATTTAGAAAAGCACCAAAGTTCATGTCAAGTGCATAGTACACAAACCCAACTCAGATTTGTACACTGCAATTAATCTCATTTATTCCTTACCAGCTTTCGTTTTTGAGACAGGGGCCTTGGCAGCCTGGTTGAGGATTAGGTCCTCAAAGAAGTTTCTTCTTTCTCTGCTGGTGGGAACCGGAACGTGGAAAACCTCCCCATACTCCTCCCGAAACAACTCCTGAACCTGAGGCAAGAACAGTGACAGATGAAAGTGGAGTGTAGGTCCACATGTCAGAAAACTGTTCATCGTTCAATATAATATGATGCATTGATATTTTATTTTTACTACACATTTAGTCAACACTATATCATTCGTCTTTTGATACCTCCGCACTGAGCAAGTCATATCTCAGGTTGCTGGTGGCCAGCAGCAATATGGGAGAGAAGGCAGGGATTGAGCTAAGCAGGCTTAGGAAGGTGGCTCTTAAGGCAGGACCCACTGTTTCCCACCACTTTCCGATGTGAGGGATGTACAGGATACTGGGAGAGGTGCGCTTGGCTTCAACAAAAATCTGCACAGCACATGACAGAAAAACTGTATAATAGGGAAATAAACCTGATATTTGAAAGACAAACATAACTCCACAGAATAAAGGGTTTGAATCAATATGTCCGAATGTTAGTCATTGGTATGACAAAAAAGACATTAAAGAGTGGATAGAAAATTGTACAATTATAAACTATTGTGGTAAACAAAAGATTTTTTACCAACCTTTTTGATAATCAAAAGAGTATTGATCACCTTTTGGTTTTAAAATCGGTGTCAACTCATTCTTTGTTAAAAGTACAGTATGTGTACCTGTAGTACATATTTATTCTAACTTCCCATTCTGTAAAAGGGTGGGGCTCATGGACTACAGTCCCTGTGGTAGCCATCTTGGCCACTGAGGTCCACCGTAAAGAACATACTAAACTTTACGTCTGTTAAACCAAAAATTATCCAACTCAAACACAACAAAAGGTTACACATCTCCTTTACCTGCGCACAGGTCTCTTCTGGTGCAGTTGCACAGGCACCAAACAACACAGCCATGTCCAGGGTGTACACAGTGAATTTCTCCAGTGCATGGAGGACAGCCGGAGCCAGATGGGAACTCTGACCTGAGCCTGGTCTGCCTTCCATTAACAGTCTGGGGCGGTATGAGGTCGGCTGACTCAGTACACTCCTACAAAAAATAGAGACAGGTAGGTGAAGTGGAGGGGATATTCAGATTAAGTTAAATTAACATTATGTCACTGAAATAATCTTCAAATCAGTTTGGTCACTACGACAACAAACGGATGACAACACTTCCTAACTCAAGATAAGGTAGAGAATAGAAAAAAAGAAACAAGGAAACAGGAAAAGAAACAAGATGACACGTCTAAACTTGATATAGCTGTATACAAAAGCATTGACAAATACCACATTGTTTTTTGAAGTGAAAAGTACAACCCCTGCAGCAACAGCACATTAAAATTAGCCTTTTCATTGGCCGATACCAAAGACCTACGGTATATTCCAGCTAAAGTGTAGGGCCAGGATAAATCTTATGACATAAACTAGGTGACAACTCTTAACACAACACACTTGATAATGTAGTTAAAGACACGTTGCTAGGTGGGTCTGTTATGAGACAATTATCCCAAAATTGATCATTTACTGTTTTCATTCACTTAAAGCCTGCAAACATTTATTAGTCTCCTCTTGTTAATGTGCATCGGTTAGCTTCATTTAAATCCTCAGTTAAAGGAGTCTCTCTTGTTACCATCAGGCCTGAGGACATTTTTCCAACTCTGACATAGTTATTAGCTGACACGTCCTGACTACTTTTTACTTGCCAAACTTGACTTAATTACTTAATTAAGTTATACACCCAAAACATTAACACAGGCCAAAATAAACTTTTTCATTTTTTCAAGTTCAAAAAATAAAATAATTGAGCATTAACATTTGACATTTAATTCAATGGCTGTTTGTTGAGATATTATTTACTTTTCATTGAAAATATGTCCTTACGTCTGCACAGAGCTACACACAGTGCAGTGCTGACCTACATACAGAACTATGACTGGGATTTTCTTGGATAAAATAATCAAATTTATGATTAACAAAAACATCTAAAACAATGATTAAGCAAATAATCAATCATTCTAAATGATGACTGATTTACCTGTTGAAGTTGAGGAGTCCCTTCACAGCAGGTGTTTTCAGTTGAGAGTGAGGTGTCTGTCCATTGAAGCAGACCTCCTCATCCTCATCACTGAACATCAGGTCATCCTCAGACACACCACATGCCACATCTGGAAATCAACACACATTCGCTAACACACAACAGTAGTTTGTCCCCACTGGCTGACTGATACCCTAAAAAAGCCTGGCAAAGGAACAGCCAATGTATTTGTCCTCTGTAGCTGCTTAGGGATACAGAACATTATTTTATTAAATTAAATGAACAAAATACAGGTCCATGAATAGAACTGACAAGAGCTTGAATAATTAAATGCAAAACAGAGAAGAGAAAGAAAAGCGGAACTATACCTTGTTCTCTCTTCCTCTTTAAGCCCAGCTCAGCATGTGGGAACACTTTGCGCACTATGAGGAGGATGTTCTGCAGGGTGGCATTCAGCAAGGGACGGATGGCGGGAATCAGGGCTTTGGCTGGTGACACAACCGCTCTTAAATAATAATAAAAAAACATTCATTTACATATCAACCATCTGCAAGAACAAAACTTAAGAGGCTGACAGAATGTTTTCCTTCTAAAAATCAGACAGCTACCTTTGGGCAGCTGGCACCATCTTGGCCATGGCAGATATAAAGTCTTTGTGGGTGATAGCAATAGAGCTGACATCTAGTACGAGTTTCTGAGAAGAGGAGTAGATTTGTGGGTACCGGCGCCGCAGTGCACACAGGGCAGCCTCTGAACACACTGCCTTTATGTCTGCTCCACAGTAGCCTGCCAAGTGAAGACAAACCACTTGTTATCCATGGTCACTAAGCTTATCAGCAAATATAACCTATCATCCTGAGGGAAAGTTTTCGCTGTAGAAATTCATGAATGGAGATGAAGGACTTCTGATGGAGAGGTTTTTAAGATGTGTATCGTGGGGCTGTTGGAGACCACTATGCAAACATACCAACACATTTATCTGCCAGTTCCTCCAAAAAAGCGTCAGAGGGTGGAGGAGTCCACTGTCTGGTGTGGATCTTCAGGATGTCCTTTCTAGCCTGTCATAAAAAAATAAATCACAGATCCAATTCCTTCTGTTTAATTGTCCCAAAATCATTTCAGTGTACACATGACCTCTGGGACCAAGAGGCTTTGGACCCGGAGGTCACCGGTTCGACTCCCAGCCCCGCCGAAGACTGGGTGATGCGCCACCATTCCGGACCTGAGCTACCATCAAGCTTGGGAACGTGATGGTTGAAATTGGAGAGGCGCCGCCATCTGCCGTCCACCACCTTGGGCCCTTGAGCAAGGCCCTTAACCCCCAAATTCGCTCCCTGGGCGCTTCCCTCGGGGGGGCAGCCCACTGCTCCACATGCTACTTGATGTATAAAATGTTGTGACCTAACTAAATGCATGTAAGATGTATGTGGAATGCAGTGACCTAATTTCCCAATTTGGGATTAATAAAGTATGTTCTTCTTCTTCTTCTTCATTTGTAAATGTATAAAAATCACTGTTTCACCAACCAATATAATTAGTACATTTCATGTAACACTGAAATAAGACAGGAGCATTTTTATCCCAAGGAGTTGATATGTAAACAGACTCACACAGCCAAGCATCTAGCTTTCAAGATCAGAGATATCGAGAGTTTCTTACCTCTCTATCAGGGAGGCCGAAGAGAAACTCTCTGTCAAAGCGACCCGGTCTTCTTAGAGCTGGGTCGATGGAGTCTAGTCTGTTTGTGGCTCCAATCACAACAACCTCCCCTCTGCCATCTAATCCATCCATAAGAGCCAGCAGAGTTGACACAATGGAGCTGTAAAGACAGAGAAAAAAATAACTGACTGAATGTGATGGCCCACAAATTCATTTTTATTCATGTACATATTAACTTTATTTATTATCTGTTATAGTGTCCATGAGAGAACATACTAGAGTCAAAATCCTAGTATGTTGTCACAATTATGGCCAATAAAACTGATTCTGATTTACAACTTCTATGGCCACTTTTTTCTCATACATAGATCTATGAATTAATCATCTATTACAGGTGATGCATCACACTAAATGTCATATCGACAGTACATAATAAGGAATGACTCACCTGTGGATCTGGTCCTGACGGCTGGACCTGACTGGAGCCAACCCATCAATCTCATCAAAGAAGATGATTGATGGCCGCATTTGGTATGCCTAGAAACAATTCAGTAAGCCGCAGATTATATTACCAGCTTTTTTACATTACATTTTACATTATTCAGACCTGATACTAACAATGTGCAGGCTCTAAATTAGTTCAACATACAAGTTAATGTGTAAAAACTAAGTTGGATTAAGTCTTACAATAATCTGTAAGGTTTTATCATGAACAATATTGCCATTGTACTATTAAAAAACATTTGACAAAAATATTATACATTACACTAAAAAAAAAGACAGACTTAGTACAATTTATTTATTACAAAAAATATTCATCAATAATGGAGGAACAGTGTAATTACAGTATTTTCCAGTGGTGCGTTATGGGTTGGTGTGTAGCATATTTTTTGTTGCTGGGTTATAGTATTTTACTGGAGTATTTTCTAGTCAGTAAGTCTGTCAGAATTGATCAGCCCTAATTAGTTTGATAGGTCTACTTTAACCTGCAGACTGAACAATGTTTATGTTGTGGTTTCTTGAAGAAGACTGGTTTACCTGGTCAAACAGCAAGCGTAGCTGTCTCTCAGATTCTCCCACCCACTTACTGAGGCAGTCAGCTCCTTTTCTCATGAAGAAGGACACCTTTCTTTCCCCTTGACTACACTCGTTAGCCAGAGCTCTGGCAACAAGCGTTTTCCCAGTACCCGGGGGACCATAAAATAGACAGCCCCTTAAGACAGAAGGCAACATAATAAAAAGCAATAATGAGGTTTTATTCAAACTTAAGCCTGATGGGACATGCAGAGAAGACGCTAGAGTACAGGAGCCAAACAAAGAAAGGCACAGAAATTGTGGAAGAGTTGAATAGAAAAATAATAAATACAATTTGTGGATGAATGTACCAATCAAGGTAACAATGAAAATACCAAAAAAAAAAAATTACAGTCCAAATAAAGGACAATATTCTGTTGCACTAGTGAACATATTCACACTCAGAATTTTAGCTCTATAAAAAATCTATTTTTTTTTAATATATGTAAACCTATTATTTATTATGCTGTAATGGACATAAACCTATTGGTCAAGTCTTTGACTATGCTCAATATAATAAGCATCTCTAACGGAGTAGTAATATTTAAAAAATATGCCTCTTTCTATGGTCCTTGTTCATACATTGATTGTTTACCTGGGTGGCTGTATCTTGAATCTTTCAAAGACTTCTGGGTAGAGGAGAGGAAACACCACCATCTCCTTTAAAGCAGCAATGTGTCTACTCAAACCTCCAATACTGTCAAAGCGCACCTGTTTCACAGACATTGTTGTGCTCATACAATTTCCCAAATTCTCTTCAGTAACACAGTTAGTAAAAAAGTGGGCAAATCTCTGTCTTTGCATACATCCGTGCCTCTTACCGTCCTGTCTATTTGCATGGGGTCCACATCAGCAAGGCTGGCTCCAATCTTCATCCTGTCCTTTTGGATTCCCAGCAGGTCTTCCTTCACAAGGTTCATTGGGAGACATCTGAATTAAAAATGTAGAAAACACAAATATTATCCATAAGGCTGTCAAATTAACATGTTAATTTAGATTAATTAATTATAGAAAGACTTGATAAAAAAAAAACTCTTGTTGTTAGATTGAAGTAATAGGTGTGGCCTGAGGTACTCGTATTGAATATGAAAAGTGAAAACTTTTTTGTTTTGTTTTTCAAATAAAGGATATTGAACTACTAATGTCTATTATTCATTCATTTATTAATCTACCAGTTTCAATTTGAAATATGTTTGAATGATTTTCACAGCAAATTGCAATTTCAATT
Source organism: Trinectes maculatus (assembly GCA_016785345.1). Classification (NCBI taxonomy): domain Eukaryota; kingdom Metazoa; phylum Chordata; class Actinopteri; order Pleuronectiformes; family Achiridae; genus Trinectes; species Trinectes maculatus. The sequence goes on from JAFBJQ010040715.1 coordinate 107,650, forward strand.
AATTAATCACACAACCTATAATTTGATTTTTTTTAATTGCTTGACAGCCTTAATTATTCACCTATTAACTTTAACTGCCCTTACTCTATCTGTAAGTATCACTATGGGATGCTGTCATTACTTGACTGGGGGACAGAAAGGGATATATTTTTATGGTTGTACTTTCTTATGCCCTTTACACTGCAGGAATTAAAAATATACGTTTGCTGTTCAGACACAATAAACTTGCTTTTTTTTAACTTTGTGTAACGTGTTTCACCCATGTGCTGAAGAACACTGTAGGGGTGAAGCAGTACATGTGCTTTACAATTGCTGCTAGTGCAGCCCTCACCTGTTAACTGACCGGCTCCTGGTCTTGCTCCTCCTCCTCTGGAATTTTTCATCATCTGAAGATGAGGAAGTGGAGTCGCTACTGTGGATGGCATGTCTCCTTCTGCAGAATAACACACAAACCCATATCACTCATTACAAAATATGTACATACACTAACACACTGCTGATACAAAAGTGATACAACATCAATTCAGAAAATAAGAATATATTCTTAGCACCATGTGCGACAACAACACGGGTGGAACTAATAGAGCCCTTTCAAGTGACACCATTATCATGCACAACAATGGACAAACAGAAGAGGTGCTTGACTTGTCCATTAAGGCAAGACGCTTGAAATAAGATGGACATTAGTGTATTGACCTCTCCGTGGACCACCACCTTATCCCGGTGGTGGTGGCCCCTGGTAGGGTTTCCCATGGCAAATTGGTTCTGGGTCTAATGAGAACGTCTGGCTGAGGACCCTGTCCAGATGATCTTCAACTCCCACCTCCGGCAGAGCTTGAATCATGTCCCGGGGGTAGTGATGGACATCAAGACTGAGTGGTCAATGTTCCGGCGGGCTGCCATTGCCTAAGCGGCTGTTCAGAGCTGTGGTCGCAAGGTTGTTGGGGCTAGTCGCAGCGGCAATACCAGTACCTGCTGGTGGTCACCAGAGGTGAAGAATGCAGTCAAGCTGAAGAAGGAGTCCTACATGTCGTGGCTGTCCTGTGGGACTCCTGAGGCAGCTGACAGCTACCGGTTGGCTCGGGCAGTTAGGAAGGCAAAAACCTGGGCGTGGGAAACGTTAAACAGCTTACACTGTTTACAGTCGGGATGGGGTGCTGTTGACCTCAACTGAGGATGTCATTGAGCAGTGGAAGGAATACTTCGGGGATCTGCTCAATCCCACCACCATGTTCTCCGAAGAGAAGACAGAGTCAGGGGACTTGGAGCTGGACTCTCCTATCTTGGGGGTGAGGTCATCGCCACAGTCAAAAAGTTGTTGTTGGGCTGTCTTGGCTGACATGCCTGTGCAACATCGCATGGACATCGGGGCCAGTACCTCTGGAGTGGCAGACTGGGGTGGTGGTCCCCATCTTCAAGAAAGGGGACCAGAGGGTGTATTCCAACTTCAGGGGGATCACACTCCTCAGCCTCCTTGGGAAATTATACTCTAGGATACTGGAGAGAAGAGTACGCCTGATTGTAGAACATCAGATACAGGAGGAGCAATGTGGTTTTCGTCCCGGTCGTGGAACAGTGGATCAGCTCTATACCCTTGCGCGGTTGCTGGAGGGTTCATGGGAGTTTGCCCAACCAGTTCACATTTGTTTTGTGGATTTGGAGAAGGTTTACGACCATGTCCGTCGAGGTAAGCTGAGGGGAATGCTTCGGGAGTATGGGGTAGATGGCTTGTTGTTGCGGGCCATCAGGTCCCTGTACTGTCGGAGTCAGAGCTTGGTCCGCATATCCAACAGCAGGTCGGACATGTTCCCGGTGGGAGTTGGACTCTGACAGGGCTGCCCGTTGTCACCGGTTCTGTTTATAACATATATGGACAGAATTTCTAGGCGGGGGGTCAAGTGTTGGCGGGGGTCGTGTTTGGTGAGTTAAGGATCTCGTCTCTGCTTTTTGCGGATGACGTGGCTCTTCTGGCTTCATCAAGCAATGACCTATGGCTTTCACTGAAGCGGTTCGCAACAGAGTGTGAAGCGGCTGGGATGAGGATCAGCACCTCTAAGTCTGAAACCATGGTTCTCAACCAGAAAAGGGCGGATTGCCTACTCCGGGTCAGGGAGGAGACGCAGTCCCAAGCGGAGGATTTTAAGTATCTCGGGGTCTTGTTCACAAGTGAGGGGAGAAGAAAGCACAAGACTGATCGGAGCAGCATCTGCAGTGATGCGGGTGCTTAACAGGCGAGACTATGTCTCCAGCTGGCTTGGGAGCGCCAAGGGGTCCCCCCAGAGGAACTAGTGGAGGTGGCTGGGGTGAGGAGTGTCTGGGTGTCCCTGCTGAGGCTGCTGCCCCCGCGACCCGGATAAGCGGGAGATGACGAGACGAGATTGAGACGAGATTAGTGTATTGAATTCTGGCTAATATAAACTTCCCAATAACCAAGCTCCTCTGATGAAACAGCTTAAAATGTTGTGGAGAAGATACATTATTGTTTCAATAATACAACCATATTGCCACCCAAATATGTCAAACTGGACAATAGTGCCAGCATAGATAGACATTTCACCAAAGACAAAACACTGACAAAGTATTGCGTCTCTTACCTCTCAGAACTACTCCTGAGGTTGGGAAGAATTAGAAAAAAGAAAAAGAAGAGGAATTTTTGGAATGGATTGTACATGTGATGTGATCACCTATGACTGTTGGCTTAACTTTTCAGCAAATCTGTGTCTAAATGCTGGACATGTAAGTAAGGGCACTTTTCCATTAGCGTCACTTCAGCTCAGTACACCTCAATACGGTACGTTTGGTTGTCCATTACACTGGAGCAGTGTCGCTATGTGGGGCGGAGTCTTTCCCCGCCTCCTGAAAGATTACAGAGGGAGCGGGGGAAGGAGGGCAGGCTGTATATGCGGAAACTACAACAACAACAACAACAAACTCTGTCTAATGGAGTGAAATAAATAACGATTAGAGTAAATAAATGATATTGGGCAAATATAATTTGCCCAAAATCATTTATTTAGTGTCAGTGTTAGAGCAGTGTTAAATTCCGTTTTATTCCAAGCTGAACAAAAGCTGTAACTTGACGTGTAAGTTAATGATTTGCCTTTAATAAAATCGCACGTCCCCGCGATTTGAAAATCGCTCATGTGAAGATCAAGATTTCGATTCTCGAACAATAAATTGTGGAGCCATACCCCGAAACCACCGGACAAATCCTGCGAAGCCACCTGCCCGCTGACATAGGTTTTCGGGTAGACTCAGCAAGCTTAGAACCACAGTTGAGTGGATCCAATGTTGGAACTGTTTTCAGCCGTTGGGGACGAGTGGAAAAGCGCACAAAGCGTGCGGAGGTGGGCCAAAACGTGCTGAGGTGGCGCTAGTGGAAAAGCGCCCTAAGTAAAACAATGTAATGGCAGTCAATTTCAGAATGATTTGGTGCACGATCCAAAAAGCCTGAAAGGTTTGATTCTGATCCAGCAACTGAGTGGTGAAGAAAAAATGCTCTAGCATAAAAAGCAAAATGAATTTAAAAATTCAAAAGGACTGTTTTTCCTGCAACTAATAGTATACTGTATCATTAGATTTGAAAATTGAATATAATGAAATCCTGTGAGAAGTTTAAATCACTCTTTACTGGTACTGTGAACATATAAACCTGACAATTCAGTAGAAAAACTGATTTCAACTAGAAACAGTGTGTTATAAAGCTTCTAATATTAGATACTATGAAAATATTAATCTTAGTCATAACAAGCGGTATTTAAAAACAAGAGTTTCTAAATACAGTGGTGTGGAAATAAAGTACTAAGTAAAAATCTGACATTTCATAAACAATGGCTTCTTCGGTTTCTGAGGCTCAAATATGATAGACTAACCAAAAAAACTAATGCTTAAACTCTACTTTGGTGATACCAAAAGGCTTCTAAAGGCTTCTAAATTTTGAGCTGAAGACACAGTGCAACAAATATAAAATGTTGGCCTGGAGCCCTGATCAGCTGTAGTGACTGGAGCTGTCATACTAACCGACTGTTTCTTCTCCTGTTGTAGGGGCTCCTGGGGGCCGTGGAGCTGAACCTGAACCTGCGTCTTGTAGAAGATGAGTGGTCCTTGAAGTACATGCTGCATTTCCTGGGCTCCCTGGGTTCTGACAACACATGAACAAACCAAATTAAACCGTGTCGATTGTTGCTGTTTAAATAACACAAGCACAAATCATGATTTATTCATTTTAACATAAATAATTGAGGACTGATTGAAAACTTAAGAAGGTTTTCGAAACACCTTAAATCTAATCTTTTATTGCTATCAGCATCTTGTTGGCAACACTAATGAAGGTTTGTGCAGTGCAGGTTTTAAAACTTGAAGTATTTATAACATTATTAGTTATTGTCCAGTAGTTAACATTTTGGAAAGGTCAAGACAGGACAGGCCTTTCACATCCTGCCTCAGACATATATGACAGACAAACAGTTGTACCATCTTGTGGGGCTTGGTAGCGAACCACAGTTTTCCGCTGCCTGAGATCATAGCGTCTCCGGTTCTCTTCTTCCTCATCGTCATCATCTTCTTCCTCCTCCTCATCTTCATCTTCTTCCTCCTCATCATCATCGTCGTCTCCGTCTTCCTCCTCCTCTTCGTCATGATCATTTTCATCCCCTCCTGTAAATTGGAGGCAAAAAATAAACTACCTGTGCCATCTAAATAATTTACATATATATGTATACTGCCTAATATGTTGTGTCTTTTGCACTCTGAGTTTGGGGGCTTCAGGCTTGGGGTCTTGGGTCAGGCTGGGGTTGACTATTTTGATTGACAAGTTAGCCCATCATATTGTGATGGCAACAATAACCAAATCCACCTCACCTTGACTCTCCTCCGTGTTTTTACTTTCCACATTCGTCCTTAACAACCTTCGCAGTCGTCCCCTAGTGTTAACACCAAGCTGCTTAAAGGAAATGGGTTATATGGTTTTTAAAATGATTGGTTTTATTATTTTATAGAATGAAAACAAAAAAGTCTCATGACTTTTACCTCTTCATTATTGTCTCTATCTCTGCTACTCAGTCTCCGTCTCAACTTCTGCATGTCATCCATCTTCTGAAGGACAGCTTCAGCAGTACTGATATTGAAGGAGAGAAAGAAATTTTAAATTTAAGTTCATCTTGAAATTGCCACTCTTTAACTTTAAACCAGAATTACTAATCAAGGCAGTCCCTTATTCAAAACACTAAGCTACAGCTGTATGTCAATGAGCTCCTTTCCATGCTGTCATTGATGATGCAAACATGAGTGACAAACATCTCACATTAACCAACAAAAATACTGCTTGGCTGTGTAAATATAGATATGCAAGATTAGTGTACATCACAAAGTGATCTCGGCATGCATGCCAGTTTATGTTGCAAATTGTGTGTATGTGTATATGATAGAAACAGGTTTGAGATCAAAATTCTTTAGTAAAATGTTTACACACAGATTACACAAAACAATAACAACCGCTATTTTGAAATTTTCACTCCTGCAATTTCATTGCAGCAAACGCCTCAACACAAATGTCAAATGTCAAACAGTAACTGGAGTAAATATTGCTGAACTCACTTGGTAATGAGGCGATCATACAGCACTGACTGGTTGCGGGTATCCAGTTTGTATCGTGTAATTCGGGAACTACGTCGCACTGAGCTTTCTACCTCCTCCTCTTCCTCCTCCTCTTCTCGCCTCTGTAGATTAAGGTGGCTTCTCTTGGGGGTAGATGACCCCTCCACTTCATCTGGAACATCTTGAGCACCAAAAAAGATTTTCCATTAGTGGTGTGCCCCCTCCTAAAATTTAATGTAATCTAAGGGGTCGGCACTACATGGATGAACAAAGTAAAAATTGTACCTGCTTGCTGCAGGCCACTGGTTGCCTTTCCATCTCTCTGCAGCCTGGAAGACTTTCTAAAGACAGAGAGGACAAATGAAATGAAATATTGGTTTGAGTCCTTTTAATGTGTTTCACCAAGGTAGAGATTTTTTTTAATTAAGTTTAAGTTGTTTTAACTTTAAATAGCTCTGCAAAGGCCAAGAGTCATTTTATGAAACCAGTTTTACACATTCAGTACCTAAACTGCAAATTTACAAGTAGAGCGACTAGGGAGGTCAGCTAAACACTGACATTAATAGTAAATAGTGTAAGCAAAGTCGTGGCTCTATTTTACCTGGTAGAGCAGCCTCCAGCCTTGTCTTCACTCACAGTGGAGCTGGTCTTGGGCTCCATGTCAGCAAAGGAGACAGCTTCCTTCATTCTCTGTCCTCTGGTTCTTGCAGAGTAATGGAGACCACTTCTCTCATCCTCCTTCATATCTGCATGTCCCTGGAACAAAGGCATACACAGATTATTAGTTACAGTAACTGTGTTTTTACAAGAATTCAAGAGCTGATGTGAATAATAAATCAACTAACATGTAAGCAAGTATACAGATTTGCATTTAAAATTTAGCTGCCACTGTCACACTCTACATTCCGGTTTTTACTGACCCAAAAGGAGCTACAAGCGTACTTACGACAGCCGAATGCAAGTGGATGATCCCTGGGTAGAAGTGACCAGATAGCTACAGGCACGTTATCATAGCAGTCCGTGTGACAGTATGTTGTTGTCTGCAGCTGACCCCTGTCTCAACACGTACTTTAATTTTGTATTTTGATATAAGAGCCTGGTGACAAATTTGGCAACACTTTCATCAAATCTTTTTACAAAAATTATACTTTCAATGATCAATATGCTGCAAAATGAATAGCAAACATGTATGTCAATCTAGCACATTTAGTAATTTGCTTCCTCTAATCCCTGTTAAGTAACAGGAATCAAAGTTAAACGAACGAAAGAAACACAAATTACGTCGTATGTCATAACATGTGACCTCACGCGACGTATGAAATCGACATAAAAGAGGAGAGACTAATGGTATTCGTTCAAATTCTGCCAATTAAGCTAGAGACAAGCTGTCAGGGTAGCTAGTTAGCTTTAGCACGCTAGCGAAAATAGCGTTGCAAAGTTTGTAGATAATTCTAGTTGTCAAACCCGTCATATGGTGTAGTATTCTCACATTAGCCGTGTTGTTGTCGGGGCTGCTGAAGCTGTCATCCAGGGCCCTGGACGACCGGGTCACCCGGGAGGACCTTCTGTTCGACGCGGGAAACAACGACAGAAAGTCGGAGCTTGTATCCAGCTCCGTCGCCCTCCTCCTCGGAGTTGTTGCCGGCTCAGCTCCGACACTGCCGCTGCTGCGTAGCATCACCATCTTGACACCAAATCGGAATTGTAGCAGCACAAACGACGGCTGGTCTGTCGCCGTTCTGCCTTGTAAATGAACAAATCTCACGGTACCGTCAACATAGCACAGACAACTGCGGATATCGACCAGCTGACACAAGCACACTCACACTGCTTCCATATTAAACCCTTGATTTCTGGCGCCATAAACGTCATCGGGGGTTATGAGGTACATCGCCACAAACTGCCGCCCGGAGAAATAGATCTCTTATATATTACTTATGTATTATAAAATAATAATAGGAAAATAAGACAAATTGCTAAAACTATATTATTTTAATCACACCAACAATGCAGTAAACCTACTTAATCACTGTCGTTGCATTTAATAGATCAGCAATTGCATGAGTTTAAACGCAGTTTAAGCGGAGCGATACAGATACAGTTTGAAAGGTGTTCCGGTATATGTTAGCGCGCGCTCCGTTACATCTTAGCGCTCATCATGTACAAGCTGACATGGATCATTGTATGTAACGGTATGAACACATATGACGCCTCATTAAAGTCACCACCTACAATCAGGTGCTTGAGTTTCTATTTATTGTGACATGACATTTCACTAGTCTGCACGAAGTGACAGCACAGTCGCTTTTCATACATTTTAATCATACTGTATATTTAAAAAAATGCCATTTTCAAACATAAACATTTAACAAAACATACTTTCAAATAACTTGAAACAGAGTCAGAATCAACTTGTTATCTTTTATTTGAATGTTACAGAAGTGAAGATACAAACTCAATAACTGTGTCTAGCCTGAAAAAGGTTCACTGTAAAACTGCTGTACAGATAGATGATCAGATCCTGACGGTAAAGTTCTCACAACATTCCACTGTATCCTCCCCACTCGCTCTGCTGTTTATTCTCCTTCCTCATGTGTTGAGGGACATTAATAAGTGCAAGCTGGAGAGTTAAGTCCAAGATAAATCAGCCCCACAAAGTTTTTTCCTCATGGCCTCATTTTGGCATTAGCCTTGTGTAATTTTTTTGTGTTTTTTTTACCATGTCGTTTGTTGCCACTAACAACGATGACCCACAGTTTTGAATTTTGAAGAAATACACATTGCAACAGTACTCCATGTTAAAAGATGGCACTACCATTGCAACCGTAGTGAGACAGAACTAAACTGAAGGATTCAATGGAAGACGAGACTGCACTCAGAGCTCACATTCTTTTCCACAGGCACAGTAGCCAATAGTCACATTTAATATTAAAAGCTAACATGTTTGAAAGAACACCAGTTAGTTATGGAATAACATGACTCTGTCATCTCACATCCACTGGAGTTTGGTCAATGCTGTTGTGAGTGGTAGCAAAATTAGCTGAACACACACAAAAGCTGTTCAAGTAAGCAAGTCTGACCAAAGCTGATGCTATCATCTCAAATAATCGTGTGTAAAGTGAAGTTATGGTAACCCACTCACCAAGCCACCCGGGTTGGAAATAATGTGTCATGAGACCTTTAGCTACTGTGTCACGGTGTTTTGAAATGTGGCCAGAGAGCCCCGTCAGCAGACAGGGCGTGTTCATGCAATGGCAGCCAGGTAGTCTTTCACCTCTGCTGGGGTGAGTCTTTTGAAGCCAGCCTCGTTGCAGATTCCCACCTCAATGTTCTCCTCTGTCATCTGACCCTCGAAACTCTCCTGCCACACGAAGAGATGGAAGAGTGCAAACGGCAATCAAAATGAGAAGTGGTAACAGTTAAGAAAGAATCTGATGCTCCAGGTTACTAATCTACCTTCAATGTCAAGATGGCTGTATGGATGGCATCTTCCAGTTCCAGATCGTTGTTATACCTGGATAAGAAATGCATAGTGGTCATCAATCATCAAGAGCAGCTTATATTATCTTAGCCCATATATGCATATTGGCAGTTGTAACATGTTTTTAATTTTTTAATTTGTAATTGTAGACTGTACCTTTTCTCAAGGAATGTTTTACCATTAACATAGTTCTTTCCCATGGCCGTGGCTTTCCACGCAAAATATGCACCCTGCCAAACAAAAAGAATAGTATTTAGACCATTAGTCTGTTACACTCTAACACATAGTAAAGATTAGATAATCTTTACATTAAAACCACTTCAGACTGGGAGTGAATGCATGCACATTCTAAACAGACAAGATATGCATACTGTATGGAGTATAACAAGTTCTTCGGTGTATAACTTTAGCACTTTAGCATATAAATATAAAATTATCTGTTCATCCAAGACTAAAATGAGAAGTATATCAAATACAATTCAGGATTAACACAAATGTTACATGTCAAATTTGCTTTTCAACAAAGACTAGTAAATGAATACAACATACAGAGGGGTCTGACTGAAACAGGTAGGGCTGGTCTTCATCCCATCCGGCTATCAGCAATGATACACCAAATGGACGCACACCACTGGAGGGAAAAAAACAGCACCTGAGCTTAATATAATGACTAGATAAACATAACATTTAAAATAAAAAGGTTATGAGTTGACCAGCATACTAGTAATAATTATACACACCCAGACTGTGTGTACTCCTGCATGACAGAGGCCACTCTCTGGACAAGCTGGCCTGTGGGAATTGGCTCCTGGTAAACCAAGAAGTACTGTTGTGCCAACTTCCGCGCTCGTCGCACTAAAACCCTGAATGGAGGACATGATGCATTAAGATTTCTGTATGTGGGATTACATCTTCTGAAATCACAAGACGTTATATTATACCTTCAAAATAGCACTACTTCCTCTGAGCAGGCTAAAGTCTGGATTGATATTTGCTGATACATTCTTTCAGCTAAGCTTAAGTCTAATAAGTGAATGTAGGTGTGAATGCAAGTTAGGTAGCTGAGCTGCTGGACATTACATGGAAAGCTGAAACATGGAAAAAAAAATACAAGCTGTAGATAAAGTCCACACCTGTAGTCAGGCCCCATGCCACTGTAGACCATGCCTATGTGCTTAGTGATGGGCTCCACCTTATGGACACTCTGTTCATCATACAGAATGGATTTCTGTTTCTTCTCTGTTGCCAGGACAACTCCATTTGAAGCTGAAATTTAATGAGAATATCACAGTTGGCGTCAAACATAACATTGCCGATGATTATTTTAAATTTTTTATTTCTACATTTTCCACAATAAAGTGTAATGTATGGCCATCAAAAGGTGCTCCATTGACTTATTCAGTTAAATGCTTGTGAAAAAACACAGCTGACAGAAATATAAACCTATAGAACGAAGTTGCTTTATTACACTATATTGGATTTTCCTGTTTTTTTTTTAAAGGTATACATTTCTGTGGGCTGCTGCTGTATTAAACCGCCACTTGCTATTCTCCACAAGAAGAACTGTCAGAATAAATTACTCCAGTGTTGTGACAGTATATTGATTTAATACATGTCTAATATATGCAATGAAGCTTTTGACAATGGCTCCATCCAGCCATAGGATTTTTACATGTGTCACCACGTGCGTCCAAGACCACCTTCGAATGTGGTTTTGAGTGATCAGGTATGAAGACACAATCAGTATGTATTTAGGTGTGTTCACACCTGTAGTAAGAGCTGTCCACTAGTGATTGGATCTGTCTGGTTGCTGCCTCTGATAACAAGCTGACTTTAGGATGATGTACTGTATTGTATAAATTAATCAAAAATACATTTTAAGAATGTTTACTTGTTTCTATGACATTGGTCCAATTTCGTTGCAAACCTACACTTAAATATAATCAACTGATCTTTACCTTTGATGCCAACTGAGGGAGCTCCAGCTGCTACAGCTGCCAGAGCATATTCAATCTGGACCAGTTTCCCCGAGGGGCTGCGAAAAGAAACATGGGATCTTGCATTAAAGGGCTGTAAAGTGGACGCGAACTCAGCATAACTGACAACAGATACAACTTATTCTGAAAACCGAACTATCATTTTACAACAAAGGCGAAATCGAAAGCAAAAGATAAAACAACTGACTCATCTGAGCTAACGTAGCGCTAGCTAACACAACATTTGTCTCTAACATGTGAATCCAATCTGTATAACACTGTTCAGTTACTGAATAAAGCCAAATCAATCTGTGACTTTTAATAACAATAGCATAGGAGCATAACGCCCGACTGTCTCATTTTAACACCCGTTAGCCGCGATGCTAACAGCTATCGTTAACTAATTCATTGCCCGGCAATGACAGTGCACCAATTACAGCGGTGCCCAAAACCTTCTTCTCAAGTCAACGCAGACAATCTTGCATACACTCCATTAAACTGTTATTCTGTGACAACCACTGCAAGAAAAAGGCTTTGTCGTATTCATTAAATATCACGACAATTTCAACAAAGTTTACCTAAATGTGGTGAGGGAGAAACTATAGCCTCGTTCCGCCATCTTGTTGATGTTCTTCTACACTGAGTGACCGGGGATTTGCAAATCATCTTCAGCGAGTATACTGCCCCCTATAAAGACTATGCGCAAACCTCCACCGGGAAAAAAAGAGGTAGAAGAAGAACTAAAAAGAAAGTTAAAAAATGATAAACTGGTGATACAGTACGAGAGGGAATATAAATTGAAGTGATTTCTTATTGTCCTCCATCAATTTTTGGAAGTTTGAAATGAAATTGTGCAAATTAAAGGGAAAACGTTACGTGTAAACATTAAGCAGTCATTTACGGTACTAATAACATTTGGACCAATAACAAAGCTCTTACAAATTATCCCGATAAAGCATGAGAGCTCAGACTCTATAGGAAAAATAACTTCAAAAGGCTCCTTGAGTTTTAATATCGATGGGCTTACTTTGTAAAATTGTCCAATAGGTGGCAGCAAGTCGACAAAACGGCATTATCTGGCGTATTTTAAACAAGAGAAGTACCACGGTCCGTTGTCGCAAAAGTGACGTACGTCAGAGACTGACCTGTGTGACATGTCGGAAGGCGAGAAAACGTGCTGACAGTATAAAGATGAATTTTTTGTCGTTAGTGCACAGCCTCAGATGCTCTTTGCTACACATTGAGAGGAGACTGCTGCAGGCGGCGGGACTGGACCGACACCTGCGTGAGTATACCGCATGGAGCTCGGGACGTTAGCTAAGGTAGCGACAAGAAGCTAACGGTGTGTGTTTATTTTCTGTGTGTAGCTCCGGCGCTGGCAGTTAATGGGCCCAGCCTCCTGCCCGGACTCCAGCCTCAGCTGGACCAGGAGCGCCCCCCCGGCCTCCTGGACAGCATTTTGTGGATGGCAGCGCCGAAGAAGAGACGCAGCATAGAGGTCAACCGCACCAGAAGGAGATCAGTGAATAAACTCCTGAAAGTCAAGGTACTGAACAGAAGCTCCACCACACCCCCCTCGTGGCCTGCCCCATACACACAACTATAACAAGTTTGTAATGATTTATAAGCTGTGTAGGGACAAAGTTTCTAAAAAGTATTTGATTTCGGTTGTGGACAGTGCGTGCATGTCTTAATATAGTAGTTTCATGATCATTATTCCATCAGCATTTGCTTATTTTCGTCTTATCTTCTGTTTGTCTCAGACCAACATCGAGCCATGCCCAGAGTGTGGCCACATGAAACAGAAACACATCCTGTGTGGTTTCTGTTATGAAAAGGTGTGCAGGGAGACTGGTCTGATTCGACAACAGATCCAAGCCATGGAAGGAGGACCACTGCGGGCACCGGCAGTGGAGACAGTTGTGCTGTATGCAGGCGAGACACCAAGCCAGCCGGACAAAGACAAGAGGATAGTGGAGAGGGCCAGGAAGAGGCCTGCGTGGTTCAGCCAGTGACACTGTTGGCTCCAGATCTGCAGTTAACACCGGCCATTGCCTGATGCTTTTATTGATATTATAAATGAAAGAGGTTCCACAATCACCCATCAAAACAAATACATTTTCACTTCCATCTTTGACAAAACTGTACTGTATTATTAATGCATTGCCAGAAAGATATCTAAAGATTTGACACTCGCACAGTCTTTGGAGTTGTTGGTACCAGATCTAATTTTTCATTTTTTGTTATTGTTAGAACTGTTTGCTTGAAGTTGGTCTGAGAGAAGTATACTGTGTGTTTGAACGTGTGACATTAAATACACTGGGTAAAATAATTTTGCACATGTTGTTTGTTCACTCTTTAAAAATAAGTGAGCATATTAAATGGATACAGTAGTGATTGCTCTTGTAAAGAAATGATTACTTTTAAATCTTAATATTTCTACTCATGTGCGTTTGGTTGAAGATACTTCTTACGGCAGCTTTTTAAACACACCATCAGCAACACCAGAGTTACATTAAAATTGTCATGCGTGCTCATCAATGTACTTTAAGCCAGTTGGTCTCAGAATTGCCTGCTTGTGTTGGTAAACCAGTTGCTTCTTCTGAGTAGGTAGAGCTGGTTTTCTCAGTGTTCTGAGCATGAAGAGCAAAGTCACGTAACATTGGCTCTTATGTTGCAGGGGCACCCAGCTTTTCCTGGTGTGACTCCAACGTACTGTCCACAGGCTCAGTCACACCATCATACACCATCTGATTTAGTTTCACCTTCATAACTCAATACAACTCTGTGTTGCCATTTTAGCAAGATGTTGCCCTGCCTGCTAACTTTCCTTTGCATCTGACCATAAAAACAGAAGAAAATGGATCTTGCGAACACATCTGTTAAAGTCAGAACATGTCACTGTCAAATCCCAGACAGACAGACAACTTATTTTCTAAATTCACCATTCAGCAGGCCTTCACTCTGTAGCGGTGATAGTGGTGACATTACGTACGTTTTTGAAAACATTTGGCCAAGGTAGTTGCATAGTTTTGGATTATTACTGTCAGTGATCTGATTGCCTTCAGCTGTCTTCTTCTCACATCATGCGATCCATGTGAGAGACATCTGAGGAGTGTGAGGACATTAACTCTAATCTGATAGGATGATCATCTTATTAAAACAGATCAGTCTTTCCCCTTTGCATCTGCCTGCACACACAGCCTAAAATATATTAAAAACATATAATGAGATAAGTTGTCACCTTGCAGGAGTAGTATGTCATTTACCTTTCAGTTTGTATCATGTATACAGTTTCACTTTATGAAATCAGTGGGGCTGAACCTTTGTTTGGCTGGCTAACATCACGGAAAGAGATTAAGCTCCTTTTCCATTGAAAGTGAGTCCTCGGGATGCCTTAAGTAGGGACATTCATTACAATGTGATACAGAGAAGTAAAAATAGAAACAAGATTTGATATTTAAGACATTGCCCAACACACATCTCAAACGACTTACACACAGAGGTACATTGATTAGGAGCCACGACTCGCATAGTTTTTTAAAAAGTTGAATAAATAAAAGTTGAGTAAAAGGGACACTTGTCTTGTTACAGATACACAAATACTGACACTGACGCTCTTGACACTATCAGACAGCATGCACTGTGTCAGCAGTGGAGGCTGCTACCTGGTGAACTCTTACTGTGATCTTCACGAGGACAACCAGTGGAGGAAGGAGAGTTACCAGGCGTACTGGCTGAGCCTGGTCATTGAATCAAGACAACAATACATGTAGGTAGTTCTCTTGTAAGATTCAGCTCTGTCTCTGTTGATTTATTAAGATTTGTTAAGCATGTGTAGAAATGAATGGTCACATTACAGTTACAGTGTGTAAAAGAGGATGAGGATATTTTCACGCCAAATGATTCTTACAGAGTGCCTAATGATCAGTGCTCTAACTACAGCTACTGTATGTAGCCTGTGACAGCTATATACGAAAATCTGTGGTAACTGAATGTGAGCTGTGTTTAATTTTAACTAAGCATGAGCAGCATTTTCTTTCTTGTTTTCTTTCAGAGATTTTATTAAGAATCATTATTTACGTAGTGCATGTATTGTGTTGCAGGCTGACACTGTCAGAGACAGACAACGCTCACAAACAGAGTTACAAGCAGCAGCAGGTGGTCACCTTCACTGTGGAAAGGAGGCACAACCAGACAATAAGGCTGGGCAGTCACAACAGTTATATGAAAGAGCATCAACAACCCCTCTTCAACAAAAGACCACATCATACCACAGTGACCTTAAGGAACACAGATGAGCAGCCAGCGCTACGAGAGAAGGTGAATTATAACATGAAGAAACCGGACGAGACTTCCATGTCTCAGAACCTCAGAAAACCAATCAGAGAGACGCTCAGAACTTCGAGTCTGATGACGTCTGCGAGGGAAATCTCTCATCAAGTGCACAGGAGGGAGTGAAACTAGAAAGTACAGCTGCACGCAGCATTTGTCCTAGTCATTCATATGCTGTTATTTAGCAAATTAGCAAACCTATGTGCACTATCTACAAAAATACTACATCCCAATGAAATGAGCCATCTGATATAATGTAGTTTAAAATAACTGTGTGTATTCTGAGAAGTGACATCTTATGTTTGAGGAAATTTACTGGATTTTTTTCATTTTTTCAATTAAAAAGATGAAATAAAGTTTTGCGCTACAATTTACAGATTACAAGTGCCTTGCAAGTGCAATGACGTGCACTATCTTAGGAACTAAAGCTGCCATGGAGAATATACAATAATACATTTATATTAATGCACTTTGTAATGGCACTGTAGATGACTGTTCATGTATCGTTTCCCTCTTTATGCATGCATACTTTTCCTAATACAGAATAAGCTTCCACATTACTATCAGTGAAAGATCATTCATTTGTCAACAAGTCCACTGACAGCACCTCCTGTGATTATAAAACATGTGATGCAAAAAGTGATATATGACTCAGATAATAAAAAAAAAAGAAAAACTCAAGCAGCCTGGAGAGTAAGATCGATCCATCCATCATCTGCCACCTGGGTTATACGGGCAGCTGGAGTCAATCCCAGTTGACGAGGCAGGATACACCCTGGACAGGTCACCAGCCTAACACAGGGCAACACAGAGACACTAACAACTATTTACACTCACACCTAAGATACATTTAGAGCCTTCGAGAGATATAAAATAAAAAAGTATTTGAAGGATTGCACTGTATAGTCAGAGACATTACATTAATCACTTATTCACTAAAACACAAATAAAACAGCTACTGATTTAGATCTTTAGTAATTCATGTCGTTCAGAGTAAAACAACCACCGATCTTCTGACACCAATTTCCATGGGTATAAATGAAGAAAATAAATCTCTATGTGTTCAACCATATGATGAATATTCTTCATGGATATTTCCCAAAAGAGTCTCATGCATATTTCCTGTTTCATGCATTTCAATTAGCCTATGATGTCTTATCTGTGGTTATGGTGATATTGTATTTCAGCATGTTAAACCAGACAACTGTTCTTTGTCACAAATAAAGGATGCTAAGCATTATTTTGTTGAAATGTCCCTGTCTCTCCATAGCCTCCCTGTCAAGTAAAGATGATTAAGAGTACACAATACATGTATTTCCCATCCCTGAGTCATATTATTTCAACAGTCTTCAAACGTCTAAAGAAAAATAAGAGCTTATCTTTTCTCACTTTTTGTAAAACTGGACGTTCCCTCCTAAAATGGCTTCCTCAGCTCTCTTGTGTTTCTGGGCAATGACCTGCAGCTGCCAATACTTGAGATACACCCACATAAGGCTTCCATTCTTCCTCTTGTCCATGTTATGCAAATTTGCACAGTGCTTATCTCTCTTAAAAATGTCTTTAAGGTCGGACTCTAGATCTAGTTCTGCTGTGATGGGGTCTTTGACAACCTTTAGAAGCATGTTCTTCTCCATCTCCAGCCGCTGGTCTCGAGGTAGGACGTAGGAACAGTAGGCATTCTGGCGTTCAATGAGTTGACCCTCTAGCTCTTTCAGGATGACTGTTGCTCGCTGGTACCAGTCATGCTCTTGCTCCAGGGCATGTTGCAGCACAGCTCCCAAGGCTCCGGATGTTACCAGCCTTTGCTTCTCTTCCGCCAAAGCGTCTCTCGCCTTGTAAACCAGACAAAAGTGTTTGGGGTTATGGAAAGGAAAATATGAGTTAGATGAGAAAAGGGAACAATGGCAGAAATGGCAGCTCAGCTTCAGTGGGAGCAAGACAAGACATCACCTGTTGTAGCTGTTTCCGTTCCTCAATCATCTGCTGACTCTGTGAGATGATGGCCTGCTTGTAGCCTTTCACCGTCTGTCTCTCCTTTTCCAGCTCCAGCTCTAAAGTAGCAGCTGTCTTGCGACAATCTGTCAGTGTCTCCCTGTAGTGTGTTTCCATCTCATTTTTTATTTTTGAAACATCCTTGTCATATTGGGCTTTGACCATCTGAATCTCCCTCTGAGACTCCCTGGTCCAGATCCAACCTGATGGGGTGGTGGTGGATAAGACAAAGAGGTGACAACATACTTAAGTTATATTCCTGTGATCTTAGATTCTCAGTTGACATTGTGAATGTGTTAGCTAAGACTGTGTCATGTCATCCACAAACAAACATCTACAGACATCTCCTTGTGTATGTACTTACGAAAAGCCGCCAGGCCCAGCATGGGCACCAGCAGGGCGTAGTTCCATTGGTTACCATCACCGGCCCCCGCCCCCCCTCCTCTATTGTCTGGTTGGATGTTCCATCTGGGGGGGTCATTCAGGTTGTTCATGGAGGCTGGTGTCAAGCACATGGAAAACCAAAACATCAGTAATAATACATATCTTTCTATGTACATTACATGTACATGTACATTGGGGCTCGATGGGAAGAAATGTTAACACTATGCAACACAGAGTAAACAATTCTAATACATCTAACACTGATACTGCAATAACCACTGAATGTGAGAAGTAACTGATATGAATTTATATAACAACGTTTACCGTGTAGTTCTTGCAAAGCCCCGCGTTCCAATACGCAGTAGAAGTCCAAATGCGTCTATTACTGGTAATAAAATTGTGTCAGAACTATAAACCATTTAAAATAAGTTTATTATGTGGGATATTTATATAATGTTTAATTATGACGAGCTAGACGTGAAGTCTCGTTAGCAATTATCTTTGCATTTACCAAAACAATGCGACCGTCTTCGGCTACAAAACCAGTCTGTTGAGGTTTGACAGCCCAGCTAACATCAACAACGCTAGCAATGAGCTAACATGATGGCTAACACTTATCCTGCCGGTTCATGCTCGCTGTGGTATTTAACATAAACATAACATGTCATACAAGAGCGTGCTGGTCTCGATGACACGTATGTGTACGTCTATTCGATATATGGTGTTACGTCTCACCTTGAGGTAAAACTCTAGGTCACTTATATATTTGTTCCTCTTCGGCCAGATTATACAAGTTTGTGCTGTACCAGTCCATCCCTTACAACTGAAGGTGATTCGTGGATATTCCTTAATACTAAAAATTACTCATGTGCAGAAAATAATCCCTTATAGTTTTTATTTGAATAATTTTACTTCTTAAATCGTTTTTGCCTCAACTGAAAACACATTACTACCATTTTTAGTGAATAACAATTGGGTGCAAGATAACACACGCCCCCACTTTTAGAGGATGGTTTGGTCCGGTGCAACAGAAAATGTGATCCTCCGTTGCGCTTCAGCTTCGGTCTTGAAGTGACAACATGGCGAGTGTCCGTGCAGCGTCCCGTCTCCTTTCTGGGAGGGCACTATCTCGAACTAAAGCTGTAAGTTATAACGACATTATTTTAAATATGTTATTTATCAATAATGATCTGTTTGTCTATGTTAAATTTACTATTAATGTCGAAAGGATCAATTGTGATGCCTTTGAGCTTTCATAACCAGTCTTTCGTAACGTGTTATGTAGCACGGGGTGTTCAAATGTGACTGCAGGGAGAAGAGCTATTTTCCAATTTCCAATCACGATTCATGTCGTTATGCTATCTCTGTTAAATTTACACCATACACTATGATTAATGTTTTAATGAAAGGTTATCATATTTGACCCAAAGTCAACCATCATGTTTACTTCAGTTGCCCTTGTGGATGATATCTGGAATTGCTGCAGCAGAGAGATATAATGTGATTTAAAAGCACATTTTTGTATTACAAATTACAATAACGTTATAGATATACCAGAGATCATTTACGATATTCAAATATTTATAGTACTACCCACGGTTATATGTGCACATGAATATTACTCTTGTATTACCACTAGGGCTGTACATTGAAATGTACCTCCCCTCTGAATAAACATGTCTATTTGCAGTACATATATGTTAAAGAGAAGCAGTCATCAGTGTTTGTCTTGGGATTTTGAGTTTAAAATCCTTATTGATGTTAACAGTTTATTTCCCTTCAGGCTCCTGCTGCTGCAGTCCAGGCCTCCAGGAACTTTCACTTCTCCATCTATGGCAAGAAGAATAATGCCAAAGTATCAGATGATGTAAGTGTGATTTCTCATTTGATTTAAAACACTAATTAACAGTGTAAATAATATAGAGGCATGATAGGACATAGCTGAATGTTTAGTTTTTACATGGTTATTTTGTACTCTGCATCTGAAGTCATCTACTATCTACATGTGAAACTGGTCTTTACCAGATGTTTTGTAACAACACTTTTCCTTCATTATCTGCAGATCTCTACTCAGTACCCAGTCGTGGATCATGAGTTTGATGCTGTGGTGGTAGGAGCTGGTGGGGCAGGACTAAGAGCAGCCTTTGGCTTGTCAGAGGCTGGCTTCAATACTGCCTGCGTAACCAAGCTCTTCCCCACAAGATCTCATACTGTCGCTGCACAGGTACTACAATACATTATACGCATGCATTCATTTAGAAGATGTATTTTGTATGTTTTTCTGCATCATATCAGCATGCTCAGCTCTGTCTGTGTTGATTGGACCAGATAAAAAAATAACGGCAGTACACATTTGTTATGTAAAACAAAGGATTTGCAATCAGCACTAGTGTTGTATCTGTTATGTTTTATTGAATTGGTGAATTTTTGACTTGGTTCACAGGGTGGGATCAATGCAGCTCTGGGAAACATGGAAGAAGATGACTGGAGGTGGCATTTCTATGACACGGTGAAGGGATCTGACTGGTTGGGAGACCAGGATGCTATTCACTACATGACAGAGCAGGCTCCTGCAGCCGTGGTGGAAGTAAGCACTCGCACAGATATACAGTAGTTACATTAGCTGGTAAATATTAGGCTTTGACTAAAGATGGCAACCATTCAGTTAGAGTACTTACTGATGATTCCACCCAGATATATCTAACAAACAGTAGCAGCAGATTAATAACTCTCTTACCTTCTTCTTCCCAGCTGGAGAACTTTGGCATGCCTTTTAGCCGCACTGAAGATGGGAAGATCTATCAGCGGGCCTTTGGAGGTCAGAGTCTCAAGTATGGAAAAGGAGGCCAGGCTCACCGCTGCTGCTGTGTAGCGGACAGGACAGGACACTCACTACTCCACACACTTTATGGACGGGTAAGTCACTCATTGTCTCGCCATGCCTTCTCTGATTCACAAAGTTTATGCACAAAGAAACAAATTCTTTGAGGAAGCAGGCTTTAACATTGCATTTGCTGTTTGTCTACTGTTCAGTCACTTCGTTATGACACCAGTTACTTTGTGGAGTACTTTGCCCTGGACCTGCTGATGGAAAATGGAGAGTGCAAGGGAGTCATTGCTCTGTGCATGGAGGACGGATCTATTCATCGCTTCAGAGCCCAGAATACTGTCATTGCTACTGGGTAGGCCGCACTCAACTGATCTCATCTGCAAAATTGTCATCAACACTGCAAGTTAATGAGATGCATTACTTATGCTGCACACATACAACTTGCATGTTTCTGCTACCTTCCAGGGGTTATGGAAGAACCTATTTCAGCTGCACATCTGCTCACACCAGCACAGGAGATGGAAATGCAATGGTGACCAGAGCTGGCCTACCCTGCCAGGATATGGAGTTTGTGCAGTTTCATCCCACTGGTGAGAAAAAGAAACATTAACCCAAGTGATACAGTAGTTCTGCTTGGGAATTCAGGAGCCGAGTAAAACCTGAGTATTGTTTTGAATGACTCCAGCGCAGCTAAAGAAGTATACGGTACATACTTGAAAGTCGTGTCTGTATCGCCTATCGTGAATTTAATAGAACTCTCATAATAGGCTTACACTTGCATAACGACATCACAACTGGTTATCTCTATTTTTGTTCCGGCTGGACATTTGAGACTAGACCCTACACTTGTACACTTACGCATTAAGTAGGATATTTCTGTACATATATGAAATTTGATTGGACCTCTGACATTCTACAAAATGCCAGTTATATAGACTGCTGTTTACCTTGTACATTTTTACAGGGATCTATGGAGCTGGTTGCCTGATCACTGAGGGTTGCCGAGGTGAGGGAGGGATCCTGATCAATAGTGAGGGAGAGCGCTTCATGGAGCGCTACGCACCCAATGCTAAAGACTTGGCTTCCAGAGACGTGGTGTCCCGCTCCATGACCATAGAGATCAGAGAGGGCAGGTATGGACTGAATATGACTTCTAGGCTGCGAGATGTAAATTTGCATATTCAAAAATTTTAATTATTCCGTTCCTTTAACATGACGACTGTCCTTTTGGGTATTTCTCTAAATAGAAAGTTTGAAACAGCGGAGTAGAATTATGCCTTTGCCTTTCTCTACTCTTGTCTTTTTTTCTTCAGGGGGGTCGGTCCAGAGAAGGATCATGTGTACCTGCAGCTTCACCACCTGCCTCCCCAGCAGCTAGCCACAAGGCTGCCTGGTATTTCAGAGACAGCCATGATTTTTGCTGGAGTGGACGTCACTAAAGAGCCCATCCCTGTTCTGCCCACTGTCCATTATAACATGGGTGGAATACCCACAAACTACAAGGGACAAGTATGTCATCTCTGTATACTCGCATGAATTCACACCCATTTCCTCCTCAAGCAACTCTGCTCAGAGTACCAACATAGATACATGTGACATTTTTTCCAAACAGGTGATCACTCATACCAGTGGAGGGGACAAGGTTGTTCCTGGATTGTATGCCTGCGGTGAGGCAGCATGTGCCAGTGTTCATGGTGCCAACCGACTGGGTGCCAACTCCCTGCTGGATCTGGTTGTGTTCGGCAGAGCCTGTGCACTCACCATCGCAGATGAACACAAACCAGGTAAAGACCACTGTTTGAGTGAAATTGTAGATCGTTCATGATACATAAATTCTGCATTAAGTAAAACTGTATATACAACTTTGATACCTTTTTAAAAGGGCCTGTCATATGTCCATTGCTGACTCGGACGTAAAAAAAAGTAGTAACACTTTTTATTTTTAACAATGATCTGCTCTGCAGCAGGATTACAGCTGATTGAGTTGGTGTGTTATTTTCTCTTTAGGAGAAAAACTGTCCCCTCTTCAGTCCAGTGCAGGAGAGGAGTCTGTAGCCAACCTGGACAAGCTGAGGTTTGCCAACGGAAGCCTGAGAACCTCTGACATCAGGCTCAACATGCAGAAGGTAAACATACAAGCATATGCGCAAACTAATGAGGCCTATTTTAAAGGAAAATCACTAATGATGTTAGTGGAAAAATCTGTGTAAATGTACTGATAATGAAACTTCACAATAGTGTTGTTAAGTATCAGTAGCAGAACCATCATTGGCTTATGTGTGTCTAACAAACGTGCACTGTACAGAAATTAAAGTGTGTGTGTGTGTGTTTTTTCTCACTCTCAATTTAGACTATGCAGGCTCATGCTGCAGTGTTTCGCACTGGCTCCGTTCTGAAGGAGGGATGCGACAAGATGGATGCTATTTACCAGACCATGGATGACCTCAAGACCTTTGACAGAGGTAACACTACACATTTTGTCTCTTTCTGCCTCGTCATAGTTCCATTTGCGTCTATATGCAAAAAGCAAATCTGCAGTGATCGAGTCATAAAACACAGATTTACTCCCCCCTCCTCCTCCCTCCTCTTCTCCAGGCATTGTGTGGAACACAGATCTGGTGGAAACCCTGGAGCTGCAGAATCTAATGCTGAATGCTGTCCAGACCATCCACTCAGCTGAGCAGAGAAAGGAGAGCAGAGGAGCTCATGCCAGAGAGGACTTCAAGGTAACTGACCTAACCTACAGATACCTCCCTTTCTGTCAGTGCCTGTGTTCTTCTTTCCTCTTTTCTGTGCTTCCATACACATCAGCATCATTTTCTATGAGTCTCCTTCTGTTATCTCTCTGTTGACACTGCATCTCTCTGGAACAGGCCCTCTCTCTGACATGACCTCTTAAAACTTTATTCCAGGATCGTGTTGATGAGTATGACTACTCCAAGCCAGTGCAGGGTCAGGAGAAGAAGCCGTTCGAACAGCACTGGAGGAAACACACTATGTCTTACGTCGACCAAAAGACTGGCAAGGTATTCTCCCCACTCCCTTTGTTCGCTGACGTTATAAAGGAAAATTCTTTCATATTAAATCTAATGTTTTCCTTTGTCCAATAACAGGTGACCCTGGAGTATCGACCTGTTATTGACAGCTCCCTGGATGAGCAGGAATGTGCACATGTTCCTCCTGCCATTCGCTCTTACTAAGAGGACCTCCGGAAACTCCCTTCCTGTCTCATCAAATACTCAATTGTTAAAAGAATATTTAACTGCTATTGAGAAAAATGCATTTTCTGTAAAATCAATGACATTTTGGACAGATTAGTTTGCTCTTGGTTGCACATTTCTATCCATCTAGGATAGTTAAATACAGCATACTGTTTTGTCAAACTTATTCCTTTGCCTCTCTTCTCTTGCTCTTCCCCTTTTTTCATGATGTTTGCCGCAGATAATGTCAGCTTGCTCCTTTGACCTCTCACTCTGTGTGAACCTGTTATGTGTGTGTGTGTGTGCGTGTGCGTGTGCGTGTGCGTGTGTGTATATATATATATATATATATATATATCATACAACACTCAAACTGTGGAGTTTTCAGCCTCCAGCTCAATAGCAACAGGTTCAACCTGTATAACTTGGCTTACTGTGATGGACACCATATGTTCATCGTTATAAAGTAATACAAAGGGATTGAGAGATAGAGGTGGTGCAGTGAATAAGCCACTAAGAGGCTGAGAACAGTGCTAGTTATTGCATGTAGAGTTAGAATTTCAGCTTTCTGAAGTGAATTTAATGGTAGTGATAGTAACGTGAGAAGCTACAGTCAACAAGCCTCAGAGGGAATTGTTAAGTATGTAAATATTCCATAAATGTACAAAACTCATGGTGAGTTACAGTGTTTGCACTTCTTGAAGTATGGTGTAGTCTTTCTCACTCACTGTGGCCTTCATTTTTGGATTTCGGTTTGTTTCACATTTAAAACACATATATCTGATGTTCAATAAATAATCAGCTGATGGACCTATTAAAGCTTAAGCTTATCTGTAGTCCTTAACCAAATTAAGCAGCTTGAATCTATTTAGCCACATGCTTTTGGAACAATGACCTCTCTATTTATTGTGGTTTTGTTGTTTTTCTGAAAATAAATTCCAGTTGAGGTCAGGGACGTGCAGTGAGTTGTCAGAACTATTGGGCTTTTCAGAAGTGATCGATTATTCTGAGTTCACACATCACTGCCAGCGCTAAAGTGTTTGAAGATGGGATGTGATAGGAAAAGCTTCCATTGAAACAAAGCTGCACTGAAATGTTCCACATGGACTGCAACTTGAAATATTCAACAAATTCACATGTCGTGTTGACTGTACCGAACCATCCATACAGTGACTTAATTTATTTGGCCAATATAAAAGTAAGTTTGAGTTGATTTCTTTTGGTTTTGCCATTTTCATGTATTTTCATATGCTCAATAAAAGTGTAGACTCTGCATAGAAACCAAATCTCTGATGGACAAGGGCTGGGCTTGTTATACACAGAACAACCACATACTTAAATTCTATCAAACTAAAACCTTTAATGAATCATATGTACGTTACATTGGATTAATTTAGAGCTATATTACTATCTTAAAGCATTAAAATGATTTGCAGCTTCCAGTTGCTGTTGTGTCCACTAGGGGTAGTAGTGGCACATTGATGAACCAGAAGACCATATGAACAGAAACACATTGCTGATTACACAGGGTGTGTCTCAGTAGCAGTTCAGGGTACTGCTGCCAGTCATACTGAGGCAGCGCTGTAACTGTCACATTCTGATATGGGTCAGTAGTGGGTGTTATTTCCTCACAGGAATAATTGAAAACAGTCAATAATTAACAATCAAACAATGAAGTAACCTGGGCCCAATCCACCAACTCGACTCAAAGGTCAGAAGACATTTCCTGTTGGCACTAATAAAAGGACAAATGAAACAGAACAATATAATGTTTATTTTGACGCTGCAACCTGCATTGGATCAGCTGCTCTGTAAAATTGTAAGGCAGACATCAGTAAATAAGGTACTTGGCCAATAGACACCGTTAATTTAAGTATGTGTGTATGTAGAATGTCGGTAAATCAGACAGTGAAATATTCATGCACATACAAACCACAAACATCCTTTCAAGTGTATGACCTACTTAAATATTATCTACAAATTGTTCCCACATAATATTTTATCATAAGAGATAATCTGCTGTGACGTTTTGCAGTGTGCAACAGAGTGCAGTGTGCGAAATCCAAGGTCAACAAATGACCTGGATCCACTAGATAGGATTTAGAATAGATAAATACAGTGATAGTTATAAGAAAATCCACAGTCAACTAGACAAATTAAAACCACAAAGACAAATCACAAGATCAGCTGGGGATCCCTGTCTGATCATTCTCCAAAACAGATCAGTTACGCTCCGTTAATATATATCGCAACAATAAATGGGGAACAGTAATTAAGTAATAAATTTGGCATCAGTATTAAGTCCAGTGTAGTTAGGAGGCGAAGAGGCTATGCTGTAGAGGATATGGACAGTATAAGACAGGAAAAGGTTGTGTTGTTATAAATTTGTCAGTGTTTTTCGACCAAATTTTCACTGGGCAAAACTTCCCCAGTATTAGTGTCGGAGAACAAATGACATGTCATTCTTTGTACAGGGAAATCCTGGAGTAAGATTACCCGTAATACAAAATGAAAGCTGCGATTGGAGGGCAGATTTGATATTACAACCTAACACAAAGTTGAGGAGGGACACATGGAGGTGCAGACAGGTAGAGGCAAAAGAATGGGAGAGATTTGTGACATATGAAGAAGACAGTGTTAGAACAGCACTGGAAGACTTCCAGTATCGCATAATGGATTGAAAAGCCTTATCGTATTGATATTTCTTCGGGGCTGTTCTTTACAGGAAGTCATGTGAGCGCAACTTGCTTTTACTTGAAACAAAGTGTGCTTTCAATTCAACACAGCAAAGTGCTAAACCAAGACCTGCAGTTCTTGTGATCTTTCTTATTATTATGTTAAGGTCTTTCTGCAACACAATATAAAAGTAACTGTAAAGAGGAAGCAGGCTAACAGACAAACAGATTTAAAAAAAGGTGATGTCATGGTAAACATGTTTGGGAGAAGTCGTAGGACCTGACAAAGATCATAACATTTACTATTCATTTTTCTGTAACAAAGCAAACATATATATTTACCCTTAAAGAGAAGCACTGAGCGATATCATTCACACAATAAAAAACTTGTGGCATCAGTATTTGAAAGAGGACAAGGACATGGCGACCAACAGGTTTAGTACTGGTCAGATAAAAGACCAGAGAGCACACGTTTTTTTCTCTTAAGACGTTTATTTATAAAAAAAATATATATGGTAGACAGTAAATCTATTTCTGTCGTAATAATCGTAATAATAACAGCACATACAGACACAGCATGACAACATCAAGGCCGGTGAAACTGAACACACCACACCTTTCAAAACAGCCACAGACGTATAAACTGGCTGTGTCAGTCATTTTGGCTGTGTTTCTGCTGAGCCTGTGAGCAGTTTTTTTTTTTTTGCTTGTTCATTACAAGCTTTTTTAGCATGTATCTAGGAGGGTTATTAGGAGTTAGCGCATATTTACAGTCAACTGTTCCTGTTGATAAGGCAGCATCTCCCATCAAACAACGGGACAAATCTCTTGAAGTTGCACAAGGAACAATCGTTTGCAATTTTAACACGAAATGTAGAACTCTCTGTGAATAAACATGACGTCTGCATGTGTGACTGAGAAACGTTGAACAAAGGCCAAACCCTTAAGGCATTTAGGTTGACAAATGTTTTAAGCAAAAAAGAGATGTGTCAAAACAATTTGTAAAAATGTTGGAGGGTAATGAATTACTGTACATGTTAAGAGCTTCTGTGGTCTCTAGACAACAACTGGCCAACTACTTGTGAATAATCAATAACTTTTCAGTGTTTTTTCTGCCAATCAGGTGACAGACAGGGTAACAAATAAAAACTGATAGCCAGTCATGCAACTGATGATGTCTGGTTGGGAGGTATACAGGGAGTAGATGCAGATGCTGAAATGTGCTGAAACCCTGAGATTTAGTACCTAATGGCAGTTGCCACAACAACAAAATAGACAATGGTGAGGATAAAGATGGTGAGGCCGAATCCCAGCCCTACATGGTTCAGCCTCTTGGCCATCCTGCTGTTCCGCGCTGCTGAAACATAGTCCCCGAGATTGTTGGCGTCACGAGCCTGAGGGTGAGAACAAATAATACATATCTCAAATGAGTGAGGTTAATGATAAAAATATGCTCTTGCCTATGCCAGTTGCTAATTTGCAAATCTAAATTAAATAATAATATAATAATGATACATTTATATCCATTATATTGTACAGACAAATTAACAACATCAGCTTGAATGCAAAAACATAAATAACTCATTTTTTTATGTAATTGTAAATTACTTCAGGCGTCAAGGGGTTCTGTCCTCATGTTCTCGTAAGACAGGTTGTTTTCTCACTCCACTTATCTTATCGTGGCTTGGCATAGAGATTTAGGTAGGTAATAAGTGAGGATAAAATTGTGCTGGCAGGCAGATTTGTGACCGTTGGACAAAGTCATTCTGGATATTTACCTCTCGTCTAGTGTTTATCAGCGAGAGCGGACGGGAGAGAGAGAGAGAGGAGACGTATTATAACCTTAATCATAAATAGATATGGTATTGTTAAGGTCACATTTTGTCCTCATAAGGAAGTGATGTCACCTTTTCTCATCTTGAAAAACCACACTTGCCTACGGTAAATTAAAAATCCAAACATATTTTGGGATGTTTCAACACAATTAGACAACTCATTTACTTTGTGCAAAAAAAAACTTGAATCCTTTCTAAAATCTGGCTCAGAAAAAGATGCTGTCTGGAGCTGTTCCCAGTTCAATCTACAATACCACAAAAAAGTTCACAGTGTTTGGCTCATTCAACCCTTCTCATGCTTTCACCTAAGTTAGGCACATAGTTACAATAATTATATCACATTAGCTTCAATTTGGCTAGGTCTTTACATGGTTTCAGCCTTATGATAAATATTGAGATTATTGAGACAGAGATTGACAGAGATCTGATTTATCCAGGAGATTACAATAAATCAAAGAGTAACGCTGGAAATAAGATGTAAAAGAAGTAACATGTTACAATCTGATGCAAATAAACAGAAAATAGTCCCACAGAGAAATGCATCATGGAGTCTCTGACGCTCCCTCCACAGCTCAGGGGTCAGCTGCTGGGCAGCAGCCACAGCTGGTATTCAGTGCCTTGTTAAAGGTCAACACTGAGTAAGGACTTGTAGTCCAAAACACACTGTGTCTTGTATTCTGCTGCTACATACAGTAGGGAAGTACAAAACGAGGTTGTGGAAATTCCCTTGAGTCTCTTTACAAATGATCTAAATCTTTATTTGTATTGCAAGGGAAGGCTACTAAACTACTACAAACTACTAAACGACTAAATAGCACAATGTCAGAAATTCAACACCCTTTACACTCTGTTACAGAAAGCAATAGTTAACTATTGACAGGGAAACAGATATGGTCTTCAGCTGGTTAACTCCAATTATTGCATGACCTAAAATCTTTAAGAATTACTGTAAAGAAGTAAATAGCAGTTTTGAATAATGTTTTTCCTTTAATGTTTGCTCGTGTGCTATAAAAATAACCCGTGTTGTGTTTTCTTTAACTATGACTAATGATAGTATACTATAAATCACAATAATGTAATATAACGGTCCAAAGTGTGAAAATGCATATGACACTGCGCAACAGCCAGTCACTGTGTGGTCTTGAGGTGTCTATGAATGATCTTTTGACTGAATACTACATTGTCTTTTTTGTAGAAATAATAAACTCACCCTCATACAATTTCCACAATCAGGCGATTATGTTTGATGAGTATAATCAATGATAATTTTACTTTTTCAGGAATTGACAAAAGCATCTGATACAAAATTCCACATCTCAGTGGTTGGTTAAAAACCTGTCACCACGCTATGATTTTGTTTGGAACTCCACACAGGCTCCTGTTTAAATTGTGAGAATCGGATACTGACAGCACTGAGTTTTACATGCTGCTTGGAGCTCTCCCCACACGGCTTGGTCAGGTATGTGGTATGTGGTATGTGAGTGAGTTGACGTGGTAACAGGGAAAAAACTCATTCCCACTATTAGGCTTTTTATTGACCTTGTTTGTTCTTGACCTCATCTGGAAACCTACCAACAAGTTAGGCTATAGAATGTTTTCATCAATATCATTTCACCACATTAATGGTGAATTCTTTGTTTTCAAAGGACCTCAGTCTTTTCCATCAATACCAGTACACGTAGTACATGTTACTTGTGGTTAGGTTTTGCAAACATGCTGTAATTTTTGATTTGATTTGATTTTTTACATAGCTCTGGTAAAAATCCTTTCACACATTTATCTCCAGCATCACCTGTTATTCACCGCATACTTTTGCCATCATTGTCAGAATTTGAGTAGCCGCGAATCAAATCTCAATCAGGTTGGCTGTTGGCAAGGTCAACACAGGAAATGTGTTTCACTCTGTGACATTCTTTACCTCTGGTTAACAAACATGTACCTGTTTTCATGTGCATGCAGCAACACAGAGTCTGTGTTCTGGGGATATTTGTTAGGTAACAATATCCCCAGAATGTGGATGCTGTTGTTTATGCAGGGCTGAACAGATGTAGCCTCAAAGTTGCAACTTATTTCAGGGACATCACCTTTTTAAAAGAAGCTTTGTGTGATTTTTAACTTCAAAGGTTCAGTTGCGTCTTTAAAATCCTCCATGTGGGATTTATTATGGTCTGGCATTCTGGGGTGAGGCCCACCCAGGGGCACAGCCCTGTGCCTTGTGGCTGCCCCCAACAGAAAAAACACACTACATGTTTTTTTCAGCCTGGATGAGAAACGATGGGATTGCTTGTGTCAGTTTAAAGCAGCACTCATCAATATGTCTTTTAATGTAATGCTCATAGAGATGAAAATTATTACTCGACTCTTCACTGGTACATCTTTTTTCAGCTCCATCAATTATGTTTCTAACAGTGGACAGAGCTAAGTATAGTCTAAAATCTAGTATACGAGTAAGAATATGCCAGTAAGTACAGAGTGTAAGTCACTGGCATTAGTAAATGCTTCCACTACATACATCTTGGAGTTACATGTAGTGGTATGAATTGCTCGAAGCAACATGGTTGAAATAAGCAGTCAGTGGTGCGGTTATCAGGTAGTTAGTCATACTGAGCTGGGAAAACCCTGGACAAATATTTACATGAACTGTAAGTTACTTTATGGTAGGCTACTTTATGTGTTCAGCTATAACCACATTCAGCTGTAAACCAGAGTACACACAATCATACTTGAAAAACACATTTCTCAAGATCAATCAGAATCAGGAGTCTCTGCTTTAGATAACACCTAACTTTACCCCTGCTCTGTTGAGTCAATGTGTCGTTTTCCCATGTACATCCTTTTAGGGTAGTCAATGACCTTCCAGCTACATTGACAGCTGGGCAACAGGTGCTTGCCTTCATGTTATTCTACGCAGCTGAGTGGTTTAACACTTAGCTGCCTCCACTGGCACTGGAATTCCTGAAACTGGTTGTGTAACATCATGCAATGCTCTAGAAATACACCGCATCATAAATGTATGTTTACTATGCCTTTCACATCACGTACTTGCCCAAAATACGCAAGACACCTTTTATGTGGCACTAGGAAATCTATTTTATCATAGGAAGAGGAAATCTATGTTTCAAATTGTATATTGTATTTTACTACGATACAATAATAAAAGTTGCAGAAGAAATGGAGGCATCAATCATGGCCCCATACCGTGGAGAGCCCATTCAGTTAATGTCTAGATCCTCATCCACTGTCAACAGGAGCCATGCTGTGACGAGAAGCCGATGTTTAGGGAAACAAGGAACCGTTTGATGATGCTAGAGTGAGGACTGAGTGCAGTGATGTCTGATCATGACAAAAGAATTGCTTGTCTGGAAACACCAGTATTGAGCATTGTAACTCACCACAACTCATCTAGTAAAAGAAATCTATTTTTTCTGTCAGGCAGTTAATCTGTGAAAACAAAGACCATGAACATGAAATCAACGTCAGGTTTGTTCGTAAAAGTCTAAATTGCACATTTGTTCAAAAACACACACACACACACACAGTGCTCAGCATAAATGAGTACACCCCAACAGATTTGTCAGAAAACCTTTTGTTTCCTTTCAAAATCAATCAATTAGCTACAGGATACCATACAACAAAATACTCCCACATTTGTTTTGAGAGAATTTGCACATAGCATAAATGACTCAGTAATTTTCCTGACAAGGAGCTGTCGGTCAGTTTGTTGGAGGCATGCTCCACCCCCATTGGCTGGAGTGGAGTGCCATGAACGACCTCACCTAGAGCAGCAGCTGCTCCTCGTTTCCTCATTAGTCAACCAGTACTTAGCCCAGCAGAACTGCTTTCTTTACCAACTGCCATATGAGCTGACTGTGAGATCCTAGGATGTTGTGTTTTGTTTAGAGTTGTATACTTGACTGTTAAATCTATCGGGGAATTTTGTAGGGGTTTTCTGCCATTTTATTTCTCTGAATTTTTTTCTTGTTTTGTTGTTTACTAGGGAGGTTAGGTAAATGTATTTTTCCTTTTGTTTATAGGTTTAGTTGACTCTTATTTTCTTGTCAGGGTGGGGAATTTTTGTTTGTTTTGTTTGTTTTGGCTGTGAAAACCCTGAAGTGATTTGCTTCCCTTTTCGTTCAGTTTGGTTGGTTTTGTTTCATATTAAACACCTCCCTGTATGCACTTAATAAGTGCCCAGCTTGTGTTTTTTCCCCTTTTAAGTAACTACATTTTACAGCTACGGCCCCTAGGTGGCTTATTAAAAGGGTTGTAACTTTATATATATAAAAATAACAGACACAAAGCACCACAACTCCATTGATTTATACAACACAGCAGAGGTGCCTTACCAAGCACCCTTTGCTCACCCTCCTTACAGGTACTATCTCTACTCCAGTTTCCAAGCAAAATCATATCAAGGTCTCCAAACAGTAAGACCAATTATGGCCATGCCATGCCATTTCAATGCTATTAATAGATGAAGGCATTTCAGTGTTATCATTGAGTAAAACAGAAATGTGACCAGGAGTAATAGCTGAGAGTAAAACTATGGTGAAGACAAAACAGCAAGTTGCAGCATGTTGTGTGGTATGTTTTGTGGCCCCTGTTAGTGAAAATACAGAGAGAGGGTTTTACAGTTACTTGAACAGGTTGAGGCTCTGATGGTCCAGTAACAATAACTCAGATAACGTGTTGCTATAGTGGAAGTCAGATTTCTCACATCAGAACTGCAAAGGGTGAAAGTCTGTGTATTTGTGGTTTTCCATCACGGTTTGTATGTCAGAAAGCGTCTGAGTGGGAGCGGGTTCACTCAGATACGTCACTCAGACTGAGAGATGGCAGAGACAGCAGAGAAATAGGGCAGTGACAGAAAACTCTGGAGATAGCAGTCCAAGTCTGACTTCCCGCAGGCATATAGCAGGAAACTGACACAGGGCTGTTTAGTTAATTGCCCTTTACAGTGTAACTGCGCCAAAATTTTACTTTGAGCAGCACTTTAACGAGAGACTATTTACATTCCCATTAACTTAAGCTGTACACTGTTATGGAGCGTTTTCTGTTAGATTGATTTTGTAGGTACTTTTTACCTTAGATAGATTTTCTCCCTTTTGGAGCTTTTTTTGTAGTCTTTGAGTTGATACTTTCATTAGATAGGTTTTCTCCCTTTTGGAGCGTTTTTTGTAGTCTTTGAGTTGATACTTTCATAGTCGCTTTAGATTATAGAGAGAGTGTTAGTCAAGTTTCATAGCTTTGCTTTTTCACTCTGGAAAAGAGATCTTTGTAATAAAGACTGTGAATCAAGTCTCTGCTCCTGGGTCCTCTCTTTATATCGGCCTGACATACACATGCAATTTTGGCATGTAACCACATGATGCTATTAATATGAAGAAATACCAATAGATGCCATTTTATGTTTGATCATATTAATTTTGTGTTTTTTTCTGTAAAAGTGAAAAAGACTTGTTGGACACACACATGTCCATGACACCTGTACCTTAAGCTTTGCATACTGATAAGTAAGTGACTCCTCAGAGCTGAGGGAGAATCAGAGTTTCATTGTGAGTCATACTTGCCCACAGATAATCAAAGGGTTTGTAAATGCATCATGGAAACTGCGGTTTGTGCACATGACTGCTGAGCTTAGTGGTTACAGGATATGCACAGCTACGACCAAACTACCAACCTCAAAACTGATATGTCTGCATATCGTAGCAGCTCCAGGTCTTTGTCATGTTATAAATTCCAAATGTCATCAGAAGAGCCGATGCAGGAAAAGCAACTGATGAGAAGGATGTGATATATCAAAAGTGCAGTTGTTAGGATTCACTGAGAGCAAAGAGGCAAGACGATGAGATGTTTAAATACAGGAGAGGAGGAGAGACGTCTGTCTGACTGTTTAGTTAATTGCCCTTTACAGTGTAACTGTGCCAAAATTTTACTTTGAGCAGCACTTTAATGAGAGACTATTTACATTCCCATTAACTTAAACTGTACACATGCAATTTTGGCATGTAACCACAAGATGCTATTAATACCAATAGGTGCCATTTTATGTTTGATCATATTAATTTTGTGTTTTTTTCTGTAAAAGTGAAAAAGACTTAAAACACTAAGATTTGTCTTGTTGGACACACACATGTCCATGACACCTGTACCTTAAGCTTTGCATACTGATAAGTCAGTGACTCCTCAGAGCTGAGGGAGAATCAGAGTTTCATTGTGAGTCATACTTGCCCACAGATAATCAAAGGGTTTGTAAATGCATCATGGAAACTGCGGTTTGTGCACATGACTGCTGAGCTTAGTGGTTACAGGATATGCACAGCTACGACCAAACTACCAACCTCAAAACTGATATGTCTGCATATCGTAGCAGCTCCAGGTCTTTGTCATGTTATAAATTCCAAATGTCATCAGAAGAGCCGATGCAGGAAAAGCAACTGATGAGAAGGATGTGATATATCAAAAGTGCAGTTGTTAGGATTCACTGAGAGCAAAGAGGCAAGACGATGAGATGTTTAAATACAGGAGAGGAGGAGAGACGTCTGTCTGTGGAAGCTATACGAGACTTGAATCATGTTGGTGAAATTACATTTTTGCAAAAACTGCAAACATGCGATTTGCTGTCAAAAAGCAGGATGAAAGTTTAGGATGAGTAACAGCATAGAAAGAAAAAGGAGAGGAACGTGATGTGTTGAAATGGAATGAAATGTGATTTAGGGGTAATGCACCTCGTTGTTTGCCAAACAAGAGAAGAAGCAAAAAGAATAATAGTAATGAATAATAATAATTATTATTTAAGAAAAAGGACGGCTTGAGAAAACGAGGCAACCACCCTGTTAAGTAAATACAGCAACAGATTAAGTCTGACTGGGAAGTTTCCATGCAAATAAGCTGAAACTGAATGCACGCAAACCTTTTGAATGGCGTTTTTGATCTGACCACGTCAGTTTGACAACCATAACACCATGAAAGATGGAAGATTTGGTTGTTCTCTCGTGACTTACAATTGTTCTTCCCTGTCTTCTCTCATGATTACAATATCCAGGCCTCTTCTTCAGTATGAACAATAATCCAGTGATTGTTCATCTGCATGTCCATGGTAACAGTGCAAACAGAAGCTGCTAGCAGCTACCAGATTCACCAAAATGTAAATAACATGTAGGAAAAAAAAGACTTTCAACAGAAACTGGACAGATCAACATGGCATCTTTTGTCTTTAACCCGAGAAGTTTGGACCAGCTGGTCCGTATAAACCTACAAAGTAAAGTTTGTTGACATCCTATGCCTCTACATTCTGAAGTTCACATTTTCCACACATTTACTCTCTGTTTTCAGTCAGAGCTGCTTGAATCCCACTTCAAACAGAATCTGTGTCAGCACAGGTTTATTAAATATATACTGCACCAGCTTAATAACCAGCTGACTGTATATTCAGTACATATTGTCATAATAAAACAGGTCAAAAACATCTGAATCTAACACAGCACAATGATGCACACTGATTCAATGCCACATCAATATGAAGCAGAATCTGAAAGGTCAGATTTCTAATATCACACGTAATTATTGCCCGGAAGACTGAGAATTTAGACTCAGAATAATGAGAGGAACTGTCCGGTAATAAAACAGTTACACAACTGTTCCTGATTCCTCCCCCTCTTGACACAAACTGATTACTGCCACCCTGGTTCTGCCACAGGTGTCGTTCCAAAGTTTTGTAACGTCTTAACCTCTTGTCTCTAACATAAATATAAAGTGAATCAAACTCACTGAGATGGAGAAGATGAGGGCCACAATTCCAAGTGGCAGGCAGCAGCATAGCAGGGTGAAGATGGAGTAGCCTATGTAGTCATTGACATGTTGAGCCTGTGGGCCTCGTGTCACATACACTGTGGGCTGAGCAGTGATGGTGGTCGGCTGTGCTTGGTATGGCTGACCAGCGGAATATGGCTGATGCGAGGGATATGGC
Source organism: Trinectes maculatus (assembly GCA_016785345.1). Taxonomy (NCBI): domain Eukaryota; kingdom Metazoa; phylum Chordata; class Actinopteri; order Pleuronectiformes; family Achiridae; genus Trinectes; species Trinectes maculatus. Next base: position 143,922 of record JAFBJQ010040715.1, read on the forward strand.
TGACCTGAGGGATATGGCTGACCTGAGGGATATGGCTGGTACCCATATCCTTCAACCCCATAAGGTGGTGGAGCAGGTCTGAAGCCCTGCAGGCCACATGCATTGATTACAAATCAGACTTTAACCTTTAAAGGGCTTAATTTGCACAGGTATAATATATATTGTGTGTATGTACGTATGTGTGTGTGTGTGTGTGTGTGTGTGTGTGTGTGTGTGTGTGTGTGAATGTATTTATTTATTCTATCTCACACACACACACACGCACATATGTATGTTAGTTACGTCATTAGGTTACGATACAGAAATAGTTGCTGATTTCATTACTTTTGTTAATATGATTTCAAGGCGGGTGTTTACAAGTCAGTTTCATGGTCTCAATACTCACGTCTAGTTATACGCTTCCGTGTAGCAAAAGAAAAAAATGTTCCCCTCTTCCTATTGTCGTTGATTTTGTAGTAATTAAGGGTCAATTACAGCGAACCAGATCAAAATGCTTTGCAAACTCATGGATCTTCCATTAACAAATAAAAAAAACTGGTTCGAAGGTGCAAAAAAATAACTTCTAGTGTGTTTAGCGGTGTTTAAATAAAGACTGTATAAACTTGTATTTTTAATTTCCATTATTGAATCTGTAAATTGTCTCTGTTGATGACGCCCGGTGTCGGTGGAGCGATATTTACCTGTGGATGTGGCGGGTATCCCGGGCCGGGCGGAGAGTAGCCCGGGTGGGCCGGAGGAGGCATCTGCTCCATGGCGGACATCGCACCAGTGTAATCCACTGGTGGAGCACTCGATTTGCTTGGGTCCATTATACAACAGCCTGGTCTCTGAACTCCAGAAGAAAAAAAAGTCCCGCTTCACTGTTTTCTTTCTCTGAAGCGTTTGTAAATAAACGATTCTCTCCCAGTACTCTCTAACACTTCTCTCCCAGTGTGATGAGCTACAATTAAATGACCGAGCCGAGAGTCAATTTACTCATCAAAGCCAAGTGACGTACACTGAATAGACACCCTCACGGTATTTTCACATTAAACGCACGAGCTGTTGTGGCGCGGGTTAAAATTTTACTTTAATTATGTATCTATATCTATAAGCTACACAGATAATCCGCCAGCTACAGTGCTGATATGAAAAATTAAATAATAAAGAGAGTCAAATGTTAAGTGTTGTTTATTATGCGGAATCTGTTCCAGCACGTCACGCACTTTGCCATTTAAAAGTAAATACATATGCCACTCATTTTGAAGGAGCATTCTTCTTTTTTCCGGTTCCTTTCTAGCTACCGACGACTAACTTGATGCTGGTGTCCGAACCAAAAAAATTAGGAGGGAGGGGCCAACAGCAGGGCCTCTCACAACATGCAGGGCCACAGACCCTACACAATCACCCTTTTTATAAGCTGCAGTCATTTGAAATATTTTGAGTCTTACGCCCCCATATGGCCAGAGGACATATCTGACCGGTGAGAGGAGTCGCTATAAGAACGGTGGAGAAAGTGTGTAGGCACAGCAGTAGTCACTAGATGGCGCCAGAGTATTTCTAATCTGCGGCTGATGAATTTATAGCAGTAATAACAACTTTACAGTTGAAAAGTTGAGCAGCTCAAGATGGAAAACTATTGGAATAATTTCTCTCTTATATATATATAGCTCCTCAACATTCATTGTACGAGTATAGCACTTACTGTGCCTGATTAGACCTCCTTTTACTCTCTTTACATTGAAAGTCTGTCAAAGCCACATCAGTTACATTATATCTTCCACACAACAGCTCATCCTCAGCATCATCCAGTACAGATGAGTCTCACTGATTGACAGTGTTGTGATATTACTCACTAGTAATATTATCATAATATTACAGTTAAAGTGCATGAACTGGCTCTGGCCTGGAACCATAAGTTTAATAAGTTTAAGAAACACAGTTCAGTATGAAACTGAACAGTGCTTTGCCTTTGTGTTGCAGTTCAAATGAAATAGGAGTTTACTGGGATTTCAGCAGCTCCAGGAGCACACAACACACATAGACGGTCCTGGTAGTTTCAGCAGTTCTTTTATAGAAACATTTCAGACTCTTTCTGTATCTCTGAACAGTGCAGTCCATTACACGCTTCCTTAAAACTGAATATTATCAATTATCAGCATCACTCATGGCCATTCTATTCTGTATATCTGACAGGAAAGAAGGTTAGCTTGGTCACAATAAGCAACTAATATCTACATCAATGTTTACCTTACACATACAGTACAGACAACAGAAGTAGAGCGAGACACTGACACAACCTACAGTATGTATACACTGACTTGTTTTTTGGTAACAGGTTTGTGTTACTGTTGTATGATGCCACTCAAACATGAAAGTGAAAAAAATGTGTGTAATGGCATGTATGTCCAAATGTCTCTGTGTATATTTGTGTGTGTGTGTGTGTTAGTGTGTGGACATTTGGAGGTACAGGCTGCAGGTCAGTAGCTCACTTTTAAGGCAGAAAGCTTCCCACCTCACAGCAGCAACACACATGTATACTTCCTGTTGAACTCTCTATATAATACAAAAGCAAAACAAAAGCCTCTCGTTGGTGATCACTACTCCTGCCGCTGCTTCTCCATGTCAGCTAAGTCTCTGTGTGTTCCGGCTGACCTCTAGCACTCACAGGCACGACCTGCATGGACAGACAGACAGGCATGGGTGTGGGTCTTAAAGGTTAGTCAAATTTCTGCTTGAAAATATGATCAAAAACATAACACAATTGATTATAAAAACTGTGCTTATTGTGTGTGTGTGTGCGTGTGTGCGTGTCGAAGTGTAATAGCGTGTCCCTGTAGGCTCCAGCAAAACTGCTGACATATTGCACACACGCAGTGTGTTTTTCCATAAGCTCCACTTGTGTATTTTGTCGAGACAAAACTGCTGCAATCAAACTGGTATGGTTTGGCAGAAACATCTGAGATCATATGTGTAATCAGGGAGTTAGTTTGAGCTTCATCACTAAAAACTGAATGAGTGAAGTCTCCATCAGAAAACTGTGTCAAACTGTAAAACCTTCCATGGAACTGTAAACAGCTACAATACATCATAAAATAGATGCCTGCATGTTTCTGACACTGACCAGCCCCTTCTTCCCTCCCCTCTGTCTGCCAGACACCCAGAGTCCCACCACCTGTTGAACAGCGAGGTCCATGGAGTCTCACGCCACTACCATGACAGTTTTCCATACATGTCTCTGTGTGTGTGTGTGTGTGTGTGTGTGTCTCATGGTGCCATTTATAATGAAACAGATGGACAGTACAAATATAAAAAGGCATTTGCAAAGCATAAACAGGAATATGAAATCTTAACTGTTTTAAAGGAAATAATAGTATAGTGCTGCACATGAGTCAACAAACGTTCAAAAACTATGAGGTATATGGAACAGCTAGCTTATGACAATGTGAATAAATATGGTTTACCATAAACCATAACAAACAAAGTGGGGGCAAAGATGGGACTGGTGCTAAGACAGTATATGCTACCTTGGTCAGTGAGCATCGGCTGAGCATTGCTCCTCCTCCTGCAAAGATAAGCGTAGAGTAAGAGGCGTGAAAGGCATCTATAGTCATAATCTATAGTCATAATAATAAAAAATCATAGATCTATGATTTTTATTGAGTACAGCTTTGATTGACCATATATTACCATTTTACAACATTAAAGTGACGTCTGCAGAGCCTTTAGTGCAATTATACAAACGTTTGAGATGTCTAACTGTATAAATTATTACCTCTTGCCCTGATTGAACTTGCATCGGCAGTGGCCGCCTACAAAAAGAGAGAAGAAGCGGTGACTTTCTTTTTATTACCTGTGCATATCTGAGCATGGGTTGAGTCTGCATGTGACACTATCTCTCATGTGAGTGTGTGATTTGCATCTTACTGAGCAGGATGGTGATCCCAATGAGACACAGCACAGCAGCTATAATCAGGCCTCCAACACGCAGTCTATGATAGTCTGCACAAACAGGCCCAGGTTTACCATTAGACAAGAAACAAAAATAAGTAACATAAAAAATACATTACAACTGATGGGACATGCCATACACTACTGTTATTCTATAAATAATAATAATGATGAAAAATGTGTAATCTCCACCCCAATAAAACAAAAAACAGTGAATTACCAAAAGTAAATGGATCATCTTCCACTGTAGGAAGAGAAAGATAAGCATCAGAAAAAAGCTGATATGCAGCGACATGAGGACATACAGAAGAATCCACACATGAAACACTGACATTACCTAGTTAAACATATATAGTGAGATGAGATGAATGGCCTAGTTTAATTTTCTCATTAATGATTAACACACCCGACAGTCAAGTCAATACAGCTCAAAGCAAAACAAATATTACAATCAATTTGGATCCAAAATATGTAGAGGCTCTTTTTTGGAGGAATCTAATAAACGGTGCCACTTAAATGATTAAAGTAGGTGGAGGTACAGATAGCAAAACTGAAAAGTAGTGTTATAGCAAAGCTAAAAATGTTAGTGTACTTACATTTCTGTTCTTCTGCTGACACCAATGACACAACTGCAAAGGATTTCAAAGAAAAACACATTGTGAAACACATCCTCAGGGGTCTCAAAATGTTCATGAAGGCTGGATAGACAATTCAGAAACATTCAGTTTATGCGGTGCACCTGTTTACAATCATTTTCACTTAACAAATCATTTTACTGTCACCATGGGGAGTATACAGGAAAACTCACATCTTATACTGAAGAATGAAGTGAGTGAAACACCTATTTCCAAATAGATTTATTGGAAACTCAGATCCATTAAGAGTCTTACATAAACCTCTTACTTCTACCACAAGTTTGCTCCACTGAAACATATGCATGTTGTTACCTTCACCTTTTCAGTTTCTTAACAAAGCAAGTCCCATCCTGTTTACAGTTTATGTCTGTGTTTGTGATTGTGGTTTGGCCGTCCCTGTAATGCCCACTCAGTCACTGTGAATTCTCACATGAGCTAACTTGGACAGTTTCTCTGAATCTGACTAGGAAGCAGGCAGTAAAATGGAGGGGCCTTTGGAGACATGCCCGTACTTTCATACAGACCCTCCTGGCAGGTAGAATGAAATATAGAAATATGGACTAAAGTGCATGTCTTAAAGCAGTTTTTAAAGGTTTCTTTTGAGTTTCATAAATACAGACAAACAAATGTACATGCAATATAGGTATAATATAGCATATAGGTTATTAGCACTTAGTGACAAAAAATTACAACAGCAGTTACAGTGATGCTTTTAAACAGTGTGGATTTACTTTTATAGGTGAAAAAATGAGATTGCGATAAACAAGTTTTACTCACATGTCATAAACACCAAAGCACAGATCTTTGACATCTTCAAGTTCAAGGTTGTTTACCTGCAGATAGAAACACAACAATATCATTATTTATTGAGAAGGCGGTTAGACTTCTTAAAAACTATCATAATAAATAAACTTTGCAGTACAGTATATCTAAGAGAAGCACGCATACGTACTGAATTTGACTAATAACTGGCTTGCCGTCTCAATATGGCTCTAGTATAGCAACAGTAAAACGATCAACAGTCACAATTATAATCAGATTTGAGGAGCGTATGCATGTTACAGAGATGATTGGACCGCTCAACTGGCTCAGACTGGCCAACAAAGTCAACAGCAGAGTGATGCAACATTTAGACCTTCAGTAAGTGGCACTAAAAGGATTTAAACACACACAAAGTCATGCTCTTACAGTACATATGCTCATCCCTTATGAAGCACATGCACATCTGAACGAATTTACATTGGCATAATGTGGCCTCTCCAGCTCTCTTTCACTCTCAGACACATAGAAACTTGATCTGATGTTGATGGATATAAAGTGCTCTAATGGAGCCTTAACAGGAGAGCTAAGGCTCTCTAGGTAATGTATTGTACTGCTGCCATGTAAAGGCTTTCCAAGTTGCCGTTAGTTTGACCTTTCAACCTTCTTTCCTTTTGTTTCAAGATTTTTTATAACAGGCTTATTTCTACAATAGTACAATTGTGTGTAGATTATGAGCTTTGTGTATCATTTGGAAGGGAATTAGGAAATATATTTTTTATTTTCCAATGCCTGATAACTGTTAAAAACCAAGTTCCAGTCACGTCTCTATTGACAGTATGACTATTTTACAGCAGTCACACTTGCACAATCCGTAATGAAGAAGTACATTTCCTGACAAATGCAATTACACCCCATGCAGTGTGTCAGCTGAGCCAAACAGCGCAGTTGCCATGTTGTTCCCTCGCAGCAGCAGAGGTAACACTGGGAGGAGACACACCTTGGCTGACATAGTAGTGATTTTCCACTAACTACACTTTTCCACTTGGAGTGCTCCATAATGGAGTCCAAACACATCATCCCAAACAAAGCCACTCTTCAGTGTATATTTGCGCAAACTAAGACATGCAAATATACTGTGGATGTCATCAAGGTGAGTCAGGTTGCTGTATGTGAGTTTGTAGTAATATTAATTTGCCAATTGCACTAGTCTGGATGCCTGCTGAAGCTACAGTTCAGACTATATGGCATCACAACCTGCCTGTCAACTGTTTACATAAATTCTTCATCTTTAGTTGTCAGATTTAGTGATTCAGTGCTGTTAAATTAAGCTATTACAGTCTGGAGACAGTGTAATGGATGTTACAGTCCTGATTCACGGCAAGAGTCTGGTTTCATCTCGCATCACTAAGCATCTAAAAGGCAAACAACAGTGACCTTTGGGACTCAACGACAAGAAAAGTAAACTAGTGCGTCTTCCTCACAGGCTGTTGGTATTTGGAGTTTGGCAGAATTTCAGAAAGAGAAGAGCAGGGCAAACGCTTTTCTTCTGGTACTGCTCCACAGCAACCCAAGGCAACGCAGAGGGAATGTAGAGGTTGGGAAAGAGGCCAACAACCACTAGAGAATGGTTTACCTCAGGAGAAAGGCAAACAGTGAGTAGAGAGGGAGGAGAGGGAGAATGAAGAGACAGAGGGCAATAATGGTAAAAGGAGAGAGGGAGGAGACGTAAGGGGGAAAGACAGGAAGACACAGAGGGCAAACTGAAGGTGAGACTCTTAAAAGGCTGGGCAGAGAAACATGAAAGTGAGTAGGGGGCAAAAGCAGGGAGGAGAAAGCACAAAAGAGGTGGTGCCTCCCGTTCCTGTCTGAAGATCATATTCTAAAGCAAATGTTAGTGTAAGGTGGAGCATGGATGCAAGAGCTGGAGGTGTGTTTTCAAATTGACTGTGTTTATTACCAGTATTACCAGAATAATAGCCTGGTAATAGGCATGGTGCTAGGCAAGCCTATAGCACCATGGTGAATTGTCATGTGTGTGCATAGACAGTCCATATAACAGCCATAGTAGATAATATAATTCATATGCCAATATAAAAAATAATCCTTAATCAATTAGCAGATTGTTATATAACTGTAAACAGGTCATTCTGGGAGACTGGGGCTGTTGGTGGAACGACACAATTCTAATGTCACCTTTTTCTGACAGTCATCAATACAGATGATACTTGTACTTGCAACAGTTACAACACATATTTCTCTCCGCCTACATTTGTTGTTTTTATTTCTTTATAAAATATGAGAAAGACGTAAAAGGGGCAGATCACTATTTCCCAGAGACCCAGGGAAAATATTCAAAGATCCGTATTTTCATGACTAAAAATAAAAAAACTTAAATTTGGCGACATAATCGCAACATAAAGACTTTTCTGTTCTGCCTCTGTCGTGCTACTCTGCCTGTCTCTGAGTGTCCTTTTGTGTTTTTGCCTTCAGCTCTCACTGCATCTCTCTTTGCTTCCTGTTTTTGGAGCTGTTTTCCCACTTTTTCGTGTCTGGCTCTCCACACAGCCCCTACTTCTTTCATTTCACTTTCTTTCTCTTAGTCTGATTCGTCTTCCCACTTATGTGAGAAGCTTCAACAATCGGCCGTTTGTTTGAGACCACTGCTCATCTGCTTTTGTCAAGCTACTTTCTTCTCTCCACCATCTTAAAACCACTTCTCTAACACACATATTATCGTGCTCCATCACCCTTCCGTTCTGCTCCTTTTGTTTTTGTTTATTTTTCCACTTATTGATTCCTTACTTTACAAACTCCCTGGAGCACAGGGTTTCTGGGCCATATGCCCATCTCATGTTCATACAGCATAATCTATAATTTTCTAATTCTTAAATGAAGCACTGTCATATGGCAAACAAAATACTACAAACACTTTGATATTTAAAGTGACAAATAAAATCAATGTGGCACCACGAACAACAGCGTTTGAAATGGCCAAACACTGAATCAACACCTTTCTAAACGCTAACGGCATCCATAATCTCCACGAAACGCCAAACAACCCTAAATATGTCTGAATATTGCACGTCAAGTTTCAAACAATATTTTCAGTGCTTCATTGTGCAATGGTAAATATGTCTGCCCCTTTCAGCAGATTTACACAACCATTTAATGGCATATTTCCCGGCACACACCCCATCACTACACCACGGTTGGTGCAAATCAGTTCAGTAAAAAAAATGTGTGTATGTACAAAATAGGTGAACCAAACCTATTATGTCTGTGCATTCAATCGACAGTCAAAACACACAAACAGATATACACACACTAAAGGACACACGCATTGGCAGACACAGAGGCTTTGAACATGAGACAAGTGTTTACTTGAACATGACTAAGTTCAGTGCCAACACACACACACACACACACACACACACACACACACACACTAAAGACTAGGCTTTTGAAATAGGTTTTGAAAAAGGTTTTCTAGTAAGTTCAAAATAAACTATCATATCCATTAACTGTCTACTATGAATCTGTAATATGATATGTACTATGGGTCTTATTTATATCAATCAATATAAAATCATGTGCGAAATGTATTTTCCCAAAAGCCAGAAGATCAGTGTTGTGCAATATCTTATAGGAGCTGGTGTGCACAGCATGCATGTGTCATTTTGTTCCTGTTTCTGTTTTTCCAACATTCACCACACCCATCCCTCTGAGCACTGGATATCATAGTGTGTATGTATGGAGGTACAACAAGGACAGCTGCCATGTCTCAGGCCCATTATTTATTCCTAAATTAGCAGCAGTGGATTCCAGTATGCAACACACACACTCACACACACGCACGCACACACACACACATACAGTGACACTCAGTTGAAGCTGTACAAACTTTTTTCCATCATGTAAAACCCACAGTACAGTTTCTCACGAGCTGAAATCCCATCAAAGTGAAGCACATGACCTTGCATTCTTTAAATATTAAAGACATGACATATTTTTGTCTGTGGCTGCCAAGAAGCTGGCTGATCACAGACAGAAGTGTCGATTCTATTAACGTGTAAAGGGGATAAAAGGACATATGAGCCAGAGCGAAGGAAGGGAGGAAGAAAGGGTGAGGAATCACTGGAGGCGGCACTCAGATGAAAAGAGATGAATGGCGAGAGAGAGAACGGGAAGAACAAGCAAGATATTGAGTGGGGAAATGTGAGTGACCGAGAGAGGGAGTGAAGGAGGAGGAAGAGTTCAACCCTGAGCAAATGAGTGAGGGGAAGGGAGTAAGAGGAGGGAGAGTGTGGTTGGGAGAGAGGAGGCACACAAAAAGAGGAGTGGCGCATACTGGAGCCATGAGTCAGACATGGTAACCAGGCTAGCAGAGCACAGCTAGCAACAGACCTCATGCTCCCCTCTCTGTAGTCATTAACAGCAGATCATCACATCATCTCACCATCTATATAAATATATATAAATCCTGCACTAACTGGCAATAATCAACTCTGACAAACTTTCTGAAGGACGTGATTCTTCTGCAGAGACTGAGTTGATATTTTCATATTGGACTATGATAATATTGCTCTAAGCTGATTATAGATCTGGGTGGACTGGAGAACGAATGAGACCCGATCAGCTGCGTCTCTGCTGAGCTGTGTTGTGGTTGTATGGGGTATGAACTAAAGGTCACGCTGACATCTCCAGTATAAAATCAATGCTCTCTTGTTGAGGTTTCTAAATTTATTTCGGGGAGGCACCAAAGCGATGTGAGGAAAGTTGAGGAGAAAGTGCATCTCACTTGTTTTCTTTTTTAAGATCTGTGGTGACGTGAGGAGAGGTGAGGACAGAGGATGAGTCTGTCCCACCTGAGAAGGATAACTGTCTACAGTGGCCTAGCTTGGCTCTCTTCTCTTTCTATTGCAGTTTGACTTTTCAAGAACAGAAATTACACCATTTATTACACCACTAAAGTTTAACAGATACAGTCTCTGATTGTGCCAAACGATCTAGCAGGAGATACTGGAAGCTGACCATTTCATAAAATTTGGTTAAAATCTCTTTGCAGGTTAAAAACGCACAATTTCTCCAAAACTGAGAATACTATGTTTCTGCTATTGCAAAAGCAGGAAAACAACTGAAAACAAATAATCAATATGGTGCCGTCCCCTCCTCAGCAAAATATCGCAGCTCCACAGTATCTGTCCTTGTCCACGTCTGTCCTTGTGCCACATAGTAGCAAACTGCTATCGCCACTGCCCTTATCAGCTGGCCTTTTCATCGCGCGTGCGTGACACACAGACACACACACACACATTGCATGTATCAGTATGGCAGAATAGAAAATTTCTACACTTGGTCTTCAGTTGTGCTCAGAGGTGAAAGGTCTCTAATGATTTGATCCTTGACAGCCTGTCACATGCTATGTTATTCATGTCATTTTTTTTTATTTTAGTAAATGCTGTTTAAATGCGACATCCGGTCCGTTTGTTTCTCTCTGACATGATTTTACATTTAGACCAGGAACTGGCGCGTGGTGTTGTCCGTTAGGTGCGTTGGCTCGCGTGCCGTCATATTCTCCTGGTATTAATATTTACAGCCTGTACTGTCATGACAACATCTGCTTGAGCTCTGCATCCGCATTTACACACTCACGCGCTCTCCTCCGGGGGGAAAACGTCTCTTATCCACGTTATATGGGTCTTTTCTTTTTCCGTTTTCTGAAGAACTTCACGAAACAGTTCACAAGAAATACATTTATGTTACATGAAAAAAAAAACGTTTATTTGACTGAGCACTATTTACCGTCACACGCGCAAACTTTAGCCTTGAGCTGCTAACCTGTGCGTCACTTTCCGAAATAAAGATGCGCACCAGGATATTTGAAGAAAAAAAGTTCAACTTCGCGGACAAATGTGTTCCACTGTAAAAAGAAAACAAATAGACACCGTTTGGTGTGGAAGACACGAGTTGACTGTAGCGTAAGACACTTACCTCAGATGAGTAGAACGTAGCTGCGACAGAAAGAGGGGGATTAGTCACAGGAAGACGGATGTAATGGGAATGAGAGCAGAGACGTTTCCCCTCACTGTCCGACAACACCCTGCTCCAGCTCTCAGCTCTCAGCTCTGCCACACACACTCAACAGGTTGCCTCTCTCTCTCTCTCTCTCTCTCTCTCTCTCTCTCTCTCTTTCTGCGTGTGTGTAGGAAAGGGGGCTGAGTTTAACAACGCGGCAGACTCGGTGGGGAATCCTGATCCCGGGTCAGTTTCAGTCGTCCCACTGGCAGCTGAGTTGCGGGGAGGAGCGGGACGCGGAAACCGATCCGGGGTCAGGAGGGGGAGTGGAAGATGGAAGCGAAAGTTTGGATCCGGAGAACAAAACAGACATCATGGCTGTAATAAAGACTGCTAGCATTATGACCATAGTCTCAAACAATTGAATCTGACTCTATTCTGCTAGCAAAAACAACACCACATGTCTCATAGAGCACACAGTTACATTTATTTTAACTTTGAATGTGCACAGCAAAGGTTATTAACAGACTGTCCCAGCACTGAGTCATTCAGTGTAGAAATAACTGATTATACTTATAATAATATAAGTCTACACTATCTTACAGAAAACATTCAATGAACAGCAGGAGACCATGACCAAACACTGTGTTTCCTACCATTCACCACTGCAGAAGCTATTAGCTACATCACTATGGTGACTAAACTAAGCATAACACACCTGAGACAGACTGAATGTGTTTATGTGAATAAGCATTTTAAATAATACATTGCACTGGGATTTAAATATCAGGGGCATATGGAAATGAAGAAATGATCTGTGGAGTTATTTAGCTTAGCTTAGGATATAAGCCGCTCATCTGTCATGTTTGTTTCCATTTCACACGTCTGTACATGTATGATTGTCTTGGTTTGTATGTTTTTACACCAACCCCCCTCCACACACACCCTCTCCCTGGACCAAACTGGTTTGTCAGGCGCCATATCAGATTTCACTGTTGTCATCCTCCACTTTTCTGTTGGGTAAGAGAAAGAGGGTGGGGCAGTATTTGCATGGTGGTTTGGGAGACAATAAAGAGGTGAAAAATTCACACAAGAGCCAGTTAGTTTTAAAATGAAAAAAATAACTTACTTGTCCTTTCTGGTGCATCTGTTATCTGTGAAGGCAAAGCCGGGCGTCATTATTGGGACCACTATTTGTTATCACTTCTTTGATTACACAAATGCCTGCATAACACTATCATGTTGACATTGTCCACACAAAACCTTTCACTTTTTATTGCTGATCACATGAACCAGTTTAAATAGCTGATGTCTCAATGTTTTAAAAATAGCTTAAAAAAAAAAAGCAATTGTTTAGCACTTACAAATTAAAACGCCAAGTCCTCCTACCACCAACAAGAAGGCACAGACCAGGCCTCCAATTCGTAGCCTTTCATAGTCTGATGGGAAATGAATGGAAAATAACCAAATTAAAATGTCAATTGCAAAATCAAGAATATTGTTTTTTCTGAAATAGCTTACAAATATTTAAATTGAGACATTACATAATGTGCAGAAATGATCATGACAATAAAGTGGATTACAGAATTTGGGTTTGTACTTACTGTAAACAAATGGACCTGTAGATCAACCACAAAACAGGACAAGAAAATATAAGAGAAAGGACAATTGTGAAAATTATTACTTACATTACTACATTACTTAAATCATTATTACAATCAAAAAAAGCTAGTATTCATGCACATGGTGCTCCTAACAATATAATGGTGTATATTGCTGGGTTACCTCTTACAAGCATCTTTTTTACAGTGTTTATAACAGTTAATCTGCCTGTGTGATTCATTATTATTAACAGTGACTTCTTTTTGCAAATATTTAAACACGACAGAAGTGTCAACACTGTGTGGATCAGGTTTACTGTGGAGACAAAGAAGTTAACGGGGCTTCAGAAACCAGTTTCACAACAAACTGGTCTCGGCACCTGATAAAAAGAGAGCAGAGTTTTGGCCTTACTTGCTTCAGTTTCCATGAAAAGGCTGAAAAGCACTGTAAGACAAACAAGATAATAACATGTTAATTCTGTTGAGTGGGAGTTTCCTGCATATGTTCAGTATCCTATCAGTCAGCACGAGAGGCCCGTCTGTTAAAGACAGTTTCAAGGTCATGGAGCATTTTTTGTGTATTCATAAAAACAGTTTAGTTTAAGTTTTAGATGTTCATCAATTGTATTTGGGAAAACTGGAATCCTCTAAAACTTATAGTCCTCATCTTCAGTTGTCACTGGTGGTGCATTTAATGTTTTCATTTCTCCCTGCAAGTGACAGTTAACATGATCACCCAGCGAAAGGACAATGATCCATGACCCTGAGTCCATATGCAGTGTTATCTCTGTTTGAACGCATTTTCCGCTGTGTTCCTGTAGGACTCCTATGACATGATATGATTCTGTGCATATATGTGGAAACAACCTGCTTTGCATTTTATTTACCTGCCATCACAGCCACAAGGGTAAAATGTCCCATCTTCAACACAGCTAAGTCAAGTAGACACAAACAAATAAAGAAAGAGAAAGAACACAATTACTAGAGTCAATAAAAGACATAGCATGTTCTTTTTCCCATCACCGGCATGCAAGCAACAAGGCCCACGCTTTTCCCTCTCCCCAGGAAGAATGTCCTTGCGGTGTGAGAGGTCATGTCTCATCAGCAGGGATGCATTCTGGGTGTTTGGAGAGTAAACACTGGATCATTTTTTGTCTTAGGTTGAAACCCAGCACGTCTTCAGACAGCTTCTCTTCAAACTCCACTCAAACTGCTCTAACTCAGGCCGAGTTAGAGTAGTATCTACTAGTACATACTATTACTAGATGGGTATCTAAAGATTTTTTTTTACTAACATGTATTTTTTTATTCCTTCCAGTTTTAACTTTTCAAGGGAAATTGTTGTATACAGTAAAACATGTCATATGTTTTTTTTAACCATTTATTTATGGCACATATTATATGCACATTTTAAAATCGATAATGTAGATGGTGTTGTTACATTAGTGGGATGAGTAGTTTTCCATTGCCTACTGTTTTAAATAGCTTTGTCTGGTGCTCGGAGTTCAGATCAAATCTGCCAGTTTGCTCCATGACCAGGAACACATTGACCTTACAGCACTCTGTCTATTCTTGTGCAATTTCAATCATTAAGAATGCCTTCTTACCATCTGGGGCTGGTAAAGCACTGTCACCTCTAACTGACCTTGCACATACTTCATGGAGGTATGGTTTAATAAATGTGGAAAATTTATTTTTTTTTCCTCAGGTGGTTCTTTTAAATATTCGTACATGATATTAATAAATACATTGCATGCATGCACAGTACACTTAGCAATTAATACATATCTATGAGTGCAAATACTAATACTAACTTTATCTTGCTGAAATTAAGCATTAACTTGATTAGAAAAGCAAATTAAATAAAAACAAAGATGACAGAGAATTTGTTATCATATCTATTGTGTGACTTCTATCATGACCTTAGTAAGAGGGTTGTTGCTTGCAGTTAGCAGGATATTAGTCAGGCCAGCAACACATAGGAAACAACAGCAGAGATTTTCTGCCTAGATTAAAATGTTTCACCAGACATCTCGAAAGCAAGATGCGACAATGTCAAATGTATCATTATGGTTGCTTTGTATACACAAAATGCCATGATTTATAAACAAAGATCTTTCATGCCCTGTACACATGCATGAGTAAAAATCAGCCATATGTGGGACTTCAACTTAAATCCACACTCACAAGAATATTTCCTTTTTAATTTAATCTTTTTAAAAAAAATCTTAAAATTTCAAAAATCTTATTTCCTCTGTTGATCTGCCACATGTGTGTCCACACTAAGCCACTAGAACACATTGTAATGTCACTAAAACAATAATAGTTATTAAGTAAGATTCACAAACCATACACTCAGATTTTTACAGAACAGGTGACCTTGACCTGCTCCCTGAAACCAACTATGATACCCATGCTTACCTGAGCTGACAGATTCAGGAGGCGAGGACTGTGTGAATGATCCACTGCACTGCCTGGTTGAAAGCATGACTTTTTTAAATTCACCTGATTAAGTAGCAACTGCTCCTCCTCTTTGTTTGGGATATAAACTTTTGTGTAAGTGCATGTATTTAGTGTGAGTGTGGCGTGGTTGCAGGGGGATGCGTACATGCGTGTGTACAAGAAACTAGTGGCAATGTTTTTCCATAAACATCAGCATGTGTGCATGGGCACAGGAGAAGCCAAAATATTCCGCTGGCCATTTCTACATATACAGTATTTAATGCATATATTTGGTCATGGAAAAAAGTTTCTTTCACCAGCGAAACTGCTTTGGGACACCAGAGATAGCAGCTGAAGCTATGATGGTAAATAAGAGATCTGAGAGGCAAAATCAAACTCACATAGTGTCATTGTAGTCCTGTCTGGAAAGCTACAGGATCTAAATATCATAGGTATAATATGGTATCGGTAAATCTGTAAAATTAGTTTTCAGTATTTAACAGTAAAACTCTGTATGAAGTTGTGTTAGTGTTGTTTTTTTTTTTTGCACTTGTATGGAGAAACATGTGAGTGCATTTGTCACTGTGGTAATCTGGGACTATTTATAACGTCTTCTCTCTTAGTGACAAAGCTGTGGCATGCATCAGCCTCTTACAGAGTGAGGACATAGGCCAAAGAGAAGAACACAGAGCCAAAGAGACATAGTTGGACGTGCGAGTGGTTGTATGTGTGTCCAAGTGCTATAGGGTAATTCGACAGCAGATAAGAGGATCCGGGTGATGACAAAGCATAGATATAATGAGTAGAGATAAATATCTGGATCTTCACAGTAGTCACTTTCTAAAATATTATTTCATATGGTTTACTCACATTAGTAACAATTAGTGATTAATTGGCATGTCCGTGTTTTTATATGATGTCATTATCTACACTCTATACCTAATTATGACACGATTTAAAAGTTTTGCGTTTCCAATTAACCTAAATACACACATTGGTCTGAATAGTTTCAGATCCCCTTTGAAAACCACATATCTGCGAATCACAATGTAAAACAATGAAAGGGCTTTTAAACCACACTGTGCCACTGTGTGTCTGCTAGTGTCTGTCTAGAGCACCAGATGACCGTAACATTGTTTGTGAGGTTGAATAAAGGTCACGTTGTGCCATGGCGGTGACATGTCGTTGACAGAGGACATAGAGGACATTACTTTCAGTGACATAATCTATTGCCCACAACTCAGGACTTTATAACATTTCAGCATTAAGTGCAGCACAACATTAATGTTTCGGTTTTGAGTAAATGGAGCAAACTTAAGTTAATATAACATTTTCTGCTTCCTGTCATTTGACGAGGCACTGCCACAGTTGGAAAATTCCAGAAAGTTGACAGTCTCTGAGAAAGTGTTACAAGCCATTCATTAATGAAATTGCAACTATGCTCTTATATTAGCATTATAAAAAAACACATGTTTTCAGGTGACAAACTGATTACAACTCCACCTCCTGTAAATGTAAATATCCATATTACATTATATTTTAAGGATGCAATCATCACTGTGAAAGATGAAATCTCTTTAATGTTTATCCATTTAATCCTGTGTCCCATCATGGATGTATGAACAACAGACATCATGTTGGAACTGTGTGTAGCCTATGGAGTGTCAAAAAATGGGTTGCCACTGAGTAGAGTCAGATGGTGTGTTTACAGTGTTTACAAAGAAGAAGAGGGGATAAAGATTAGTATGTTCATGTCACTGTCACTGGCTGGAACTGAGCCTTTTCTCCTTTGTAAATGTGCGGAAGAACAGAGAAGCATGGACAACAAGTGTGGTGTGACTTCATTATTCGCTCAGGACCCCTTTACTTAACTCTGTCTTAATAGTTAATGTTTAAGATCACGTGGATATAACCTTTAAAGGTCAACTTAAGAACACACACCAAACAATGTAGGTTATCAGTGGCGATACTCAGACACATTCACTCACACACAGCAACACACACGTCTCTGTTATTGTGGTATTTATGATGTTTTTCCATAAACAGCAGAACTAAAGCTAACTAAACTTGAGTTTTCAGGTTAATTGAATTAATAAGTAGTAGACAGCAATTTGTATTGTTTGAGGAACGACTGATGCACAACAGCGTCATATTATTTCTTCACAAAGAATCTTTGTGCAGTGTGCAAACATTAAAACGTAGCCTGTCACATTGTATTCTTCAATACTTTATATTCAGTGACTGAGAGAAAGAAGAAACCAGACCTCAACAAACGCATCAGATTGAAGCTACACAGCTGAGTCAACACATTGCTC
Source organism: Trinectes maculatus (assembly GCA_016785345.1). NCBI lineage: Eukaryota > Metazoa > Chordata > Actinopteri > Pleuronectiformes > Achiridae > Trinectes > Trinectes maculatus. The sequence continues at coordinate 161,622 of JAFBJQ010040715.1, forward strand.
CATACTACTTCTGATGTATCAACGAAGAGATGAGGAAGAACTCTGTCCTGCTGATTGTGTGTATGTGTGTGTGTGTGTGTGTGTGCACACGAAGTGGCTTTTCACACTAATCTCTCAGGTGTCATAACACAGTCAGGGGAATGAAGAGCACAGCTGAAATGAGTCTAATAGCATTTATCCAATTCAATGTTCAGGTCTCCAAACTTTGAAGTTGCATGTATCTTTAAAATACTATTATTTCAGTGAATTTGGTAACACAAGAACATCAAAACACTTCATTTGTAAAATGGACAAATCAATTGTGTGACAGTGTTAAAGCCTCAGTGTTAAATAATTGGGAAGCATCTTACTCCCACATTAATTATAATTTCAAGTGCCTGTAGCCTAGTTTATTATTAAATATTTTTGCTTTGTGACTATATTAATGCTGTAAGTAAAACATTGCTACACTGAAACACTGTGACAGTCTTGACATGAACACGTAAAGACAATTAACCCCGATGAGTAGAAGACACAACTCTGTGCCTTTTACATGTTGCTGTTGTACATTCTGCGTGGTATGCCAATAATAATGCACTTTATGAAATTAAGGGATACAGATATAAACATTCAAACAAGCCAAATCAACCTATCTTTAAACCAACACACACAGATAACTATATTAGAAAATGATGCATGAATTAGACTACATTTACATACAATGTTTATAACGCCATTGCTCGTTCGTGATGTATCCTTTGCATCTTACCTTTACATCCAGTCATTAACTGTGACAAGAGCTATATTGAATTTACACAAGATGTTATGACATGTTTTAGAGTTTGTTTGTTTTTTATTTACCATCATTTAAAACAGTGAATGTGTTATAATTTGTAGATTTACACGAATCGACTGGCATGTTATTTAAACAGTGAGTGCTGCCCTCAAGTGGACAGACCGTGAAATGTAACAGATCACAAACAGAGGACCCATCAGTGAGCTGCTTACCTCCGTTTGTTGGTATAGAGTGGTCAGTCATGCGAACTAATAGAGAGCGTCTGCTCTCCTGTTCCTCATTCAGCTGCTGACTGTCTGTTACTGATCGCTCACTCAGCACTTTCATTACCTCTCTGCATAACCTCCACTTCTTATCATTAGTTTAACTTGCAGACTGGTTTAATGGCATGTGGGGAAAAAGATGAATTCTAATAATTTAGCTGGATGGTTTATTAAGTTTTAAATGTAGTTTTACTATTGCATTAGTGCTATAAGAGAACACAAAAGAATTGTTTTCTCATGATTTACATACCATGTAGTGCACATTGAATCATGACCCTAAAAAATCTGAAGTTTAATCATATCCATGTATAGTTTGAAGTGCTTAATAATATGTTAATGATTTACAATGATTCACGACAAGAAACATTGCTGACGACAGCATCTCTAGACCAGTCCAGCCTCATTCCAGTTTTCTACTGACTTAAATTTCTCAAAGGACTTCAAAATAGAAACTGGTCGTTCCTGCTGTATCTGTTGGAAAGAAAGGTGAGAAGAGCACCACTCTTCTCACCTTTACAAAGACACTTCATCACCGTTCCCTCAGCTTTCTGTCTTCCCCTTGTCCTTTGTTACTATTGTGATCATGTCATCCTCTGTTTGACGCCTCCCTGAAAACACAGTGACATCACGTAATTACTTACAATACTACAAATAGCCAATGTATTTAATGCTATAGTAGGCAGTTAATAATCGTGCTACTTACTGAAACACTTCTGGACCGTCTCAGTTCTCCACAGCAGAGAGTAAGATAAAGCCAACACGAGCAGGATACCAAATAGGCCACCGATGATACAGCCAATGAGAGTGGCATAGCTAGTGCCATTATCTAAAACGGAAGATTATTATTATTATTATTATTGTTATTATTATTTGCATTATCAACCATGAATGAAGTAGATGGGTCTTCACCATAAACATATAGGACAGCTGTCAGTATATCTGGATTCTCTGCTTTCCGACATGCAACTCGTGTGCCATTGTCAGACAAAGAAGTTCCTTTCAGAGTCCACACAGCCAGAGACTCTCCATCCTTTATATCACAACCTCCATAGAGAGCCTGAGGAGAGAGAGGTTGAGAGAGAGAGAATGAACCTGCACATTAACAAAATAACAACTGCTTAAGTATAATGAGATTCCTGAAGTGTGTTTCAATACTACAAGTCCCATAAGCCAATTCAAAATGACACATCAGAATCAGAATCAGTTTAATTGGCCATGTATGTGGGAACATACTAGGAATTTGACTCCAGTACTTTCCTTTATGGACACAAACAAACAAAGTAGAAAACCAAATAAAGGCTATAAACAAGTAATAAATACATCGTAGTTATGTATATGTACAGTACATGGATTATTGAGCGTCTGCACTGAATGAGCAACAGCAGGTAGTGCACTTAAGAACATAAAGTACAAAGAAACAGTGGCATGTGCAAAAAGGCTTCTGCGTTTACCACTAGGGTCATCAAATATACTAAATCCTCCACTAACAATGAAAACTAAAGTAGAAACTGCAGCCGTTGAATAGCTATTGCTGAAAATTTTTGTATTATAGAATCGAGTGTTGTACTAGGGAAAATCATAAAACATACTCCATATCTTAAAAGTATTTTGTTACAGTTGCCCTGAGCCAATAGCAATGCACTGTTTTCCTTTGAAAGCCCAGCCACATTTCTTGTGCACACCCTTTGTCTTGTGCCAAACCACAAACCAGATCGCAAAAACATGCTATGATGACAACCAAGGTCAGTGACCACCTTACCTGAGGGATATCTTCCACATGGCCCCCAGGACAGGTGAGACTGTAGTTGCCATGACCACGGTAGAAAGTGAAGGTAAGAGAGGGAGAAGCTTCGGGCACCCCACATCTAAACACAGCAGGTTCTCCCAAGGCCACTCTGACATCTGCTGGGCGTGTGCGGTAACTGAGAGCTGAGGTGCTGGTGGTACTGACAGTAGAGCTGGGAGTGGTATTGTTTTGCGCTGAAGCATCCATCATGTGCACTTGATGTGTGTGTGAGTGTGAGAGGTAAAAGACAAAAGCTGCTGAATGAATATAATGTTTGGAGATAATTACAAGCACATGCATTACCCAGTGTAACATCTACAACCCAATCTTGCCCTGTCTGCTAATATAATTAATTATGAGCGACACTGCAGAAACCAAACGCAGATTGGACAAGATAGACTTTGCATCGCAAACACACTGTTGAGCTGAGGTCTAGTTCTGAAAACAGTGTGTGTAGAAAACACAACGCTGCCAGAGGCCTAAGCACTGATATATGGCCACAAGCAAAATGCCTGCTGTCATAAACTTTCGGTTGATCTTGCTCTACAAGATGATTTTCTAAGAAGGTGTAACAGAAAAGTTTAACAGAAAACGTCAAAAATTCCTCAGAAAGCCATATACAATGAGAATAATGATTGAGCGACTTGCTTACTACTCTGTGTGTTATAAAGTGTTATAAATATGTATATAGATTCAGTTTAGGTTTAATTGATTTTACTGGTACTGGATGCTGGGAAACAGTGACATAATGAACCCCCTACCTGGGCGGATGGGTGTGATGATTTGGAGCAGGGCCAGAACTAGAAAGCAGATATGATAAACATTCATCTTTGTCCTCATCTCTCCTTTTCTTCGCATCTCCATTTTGTTTTTGCACTCAGTCTCTTGTATTACACAAATTAACCTGCAAAAATTCAAACACAACTTTACTTTCCATATTACGATTATCAAACACAATACATATAATAGTACAAGACTCCTTGTGACTCATTGTAGCTGAGGGCAGAAAAAAAACGAATCAAAAGGTTAATCAGCCATGGCTACATTGTGTAGCTGCTTAACATTGCACAGCTGCCATTATCTTCACACTGATTTAAGAATAAAACATGGTAAATAACTTAAACCAAAGCTCTTATTTACAGTAACACCATCTACTGGTTGAAATTATTTGGCCTGAGCAGTATAACAGCTATATAATTTCATCACATTATTTGTGAACTATACATATTTTTATATGTTGTACATTTATTGAACAATATTCATGAAACTCCCTAATGTCACACTGCTATTTTGACTACCATGAACATGAACATAAAACCAGCACCAGTTTCCATACACATATGTTTTGTTTACTGATTAATTACTCGCTAATTTTATATTTCTGCTATGGAATCAACATTGCAAACCAACATAACCCTTCATTGCAACCCTGTCGTACATAAGCTTTGTAAATTTGAAAAAAGGGCTAAAATGGAAACTAACACCCTAAGCGGTACAGATTATTATCTCTAACCACTGGAACTTACCCAGCAGGTCTGCAGGCAGCTTCCGTATCTGAAGATGATGACAGTGTTTAAAAAGTCTTGTTTTTGTTGAAATTGTTTGGCTTCATCCACTCTGTCATGTCTATATATATCCAGTTCTGTCAGCGTCCGTCCCCACTCAATGCTGAAGCTTTCTTCACCGCTCTCTTCGTCTCCCCATCCTCCTAATACATGCAGATAGAAAGTTAAGAACAACAAGGTGCCTGAGAGTATGTGAACATCTTCCTGATGTACAAGCCTGATTTCTGTGAATGAGAAACAGGTTGAGCAGGCTCGGCCTGAACCAAAAATAACTCCACACCAACATCAGCTAATCAGGGAGGGTTATTATTGCTGTACAAATTTGACTTTTAGTTTCCACCCATCCATGACTCTGACACCAAGACAACCCACATAAAACATTACTTGACCCTTACTCTTACTCTTACCCTAATATATAACAAAACCCTTATACTTGAGGACCGGTCAAAATGCCCTCACCACATAAGGTATATAATACAAATGGTACTAATAAATCGGCTTGGGGATAAACGGATTACGTGCAATTGCGTTATATAATTAGGATACAAAAACGTAACTGTAATCTGTTCTGTAATAATTTGATAAAAACAGGGGAAAAACGTGATAACGTTTCAATATTGCAACAGCTGCATTTATCTAAAGCTAACACTCACGACGTGCAATGATCATATCATCATGTCCTGCTGAAACGTATATGTGTTTGCCATGGCTTATATTCTTGCTTATTCTGTGCATTACTTTACCTGCTCTTTACTTTATAAAGTATAGCCATCCAATCTCTTCCTTAACACTTTAAAAGCCTTTCTTGGGAAGGAAACAAATCATGTTGTTTTAGTGACAATAATAAGTGACGATATAGTCTTTCTGCAAGAAAGACTATTGGCACAACTCCATCAAGGCTGACTCTGTGTGCAGAGCAAATCAGTTTGGGCAGATGATCATGTTTGGCACACCTGTAGTTAAAGTCAGCACCTGTGTATTTCATGTCACTTCGGGCACCAGCGTAGGGAAATGGCACGTAGCTAACCAGGGGTGGAGCAATAGACAGGGCAGGGGAGCCACTGACCCTGGGTCCGGGCTCCTTCCAGTGGCTTGTGGGGGCCCACCCACCCACAGGCAGGATATGATGACCGATGAAGCCTGCTGCCAGTGAGATAGAACTTTGTCATGGTGGGAGGATAATTTATGGGGAATAAAATTAATGAAATAATTAAAACAGTTATAACAGTATAAGTAAGTAAGTAAGTATACACACATACGCATGCACACACACATTACTACTCTCATCTTCTTCATAACTTTTGTAATGCACTTATTGTAAGTCATTTGCTGCTAAATGCTGCTAAAAGCGTCTGCTAAATGAATGTAATGTAATGTAATTTATTAGTTGTAGAGAATGAGAAGTACATACTTCTACTAAATACAAAAATTTAAATACTACATTTTACTTCTTAAAGTTTCCCTACTGGTGACTCTGAAAACGGAAGTCACCGTTTTCATTGTGGTTCTTGGAACTATTTAATTATAGTGTGTTGTTCTGTGTGACATTGCTGAGACAATTTATTTTGTTGACAAAAAGAATTAGGGCTCGGTTATTGTTGGATAACACAAATTTGAGTAGAAGCAGGGCGCTTCAAGTAAACTGCAAAAAAATGAAAAGGCAAGTAACAAGTATACATACATTTCCAATGTTCCTGTTTTTTGGTTTAAGTTTTTAAGCATACATGAACTGCTGACAAGTAATCATTTCCGTTATTATATTATTTACAACAAATGTCAGATCTTGACATATATACTGTATGTCTATATATACTGTATGTCTATATATGACATATGCATATATGACATTATACATTTTCCATTCCTCTAAAAAATATTTTATTATGAATATAGTTCTCTGTGACTCATCCTACTGTTGCTTAAACAGAGACATAAACAGTCATTGTGTGATGATAACACTACGTCACATCTCAGAGGTCTTTTTTTAGGCTTCTTCAGACATTTGAATTAGCAGACATCTGAGTTGTTCTGTTTTCCTCTTCCACCACTTCCTTATTCATGGTGCTCAGTGTTGCACTCATTTGAGAACATATGTCAGATCACAAAATGTTGAGCTTTACTTTGACGGAGAAGGTGATCTCAGTGCTGGTGCTTCTGATTTTACACAAAGGTGAGTTTTTGTTTTGTCTTTAAGAAAATTTACAAAAAAATATCCTATTTGTTTATCAAAACAAACCTTTCATGCCTTTTGCAGGAAATGGGAACTCTTGGTCTGTAACTTTTGAAAACCCAAATCCTTGTGCTTCAGAGGGATCGTCAGTGAAATTCAGATGCTCATACTGTTATGGAGAAGGAGAAACTGTTAAAAGGACAACATGGTACAAAGGGAAATTTAACGGCAACACTTGGGTGCGTGTTGAGCTTTCCCGTCTTCCTTCATATGAAAATCGATTGGAATATCTCGGTGACCAGCGGCATGACTGCAGCCTCGCAATCCACGACCTGCAGCATAATGACAGTGGATATTACTACTTCAGGTTTGATACAGACATGGTCGGATGGCGTAGTAAACAATCAGTGTTTCTGTCTGTCACAGGTACAATTATTCTACCTAAAGGGTTAATTCTAAAATTATTATACATTAAAGCTTTTCTTAACTTCATGCTCTGTGTTTATTTAACTGATTGGTGTGTAGATCTGAGTGCCACAGTGCATCCACAGGAAGTGAGAGCTGGGGAAAATGTGACTCTTGAATGTGAGACATCCTGCCATCAACCTCCTAGCACAGTCTGGTTCAAAGATGGACGCCCAGTAACCAAACCAGAGTTCCAGGCTCACGCAGAGGATTCTGGGAATTATTCATGTTCGATTGAAGGAGAGGAGTCAGTATTGTCTGACCCCGTGGCCCTGGACGTACAGTGTAAGTAGTGAACAATGACATTGTTTGCTGGTAACGTTAACTCTAACTCACTAGAACCTCTCAGTGCACTAATGTGTCTTATGTCTTGTTTTGCTTCCTTTGCCTTTTCATGATTATAGCGACATTAGACTGATTGACATCCTCAACAAACCGTCAACAAGATAATGACCTATTTCCCAAAACGTCAGACAAAATCTTTTAATTGTTTAAATGTTAATTATGTTTCAGCCAGACTGTGACCATAGCTGGACAGGATAATACAGAAATATATATACAGGGGGTCCTCGTGTTACGACGGTCGCAAGATACGATGTTTTCGTGATTACGACACATCTCCCGTGAACTTCCTTGTTTCGGCTTAAGCGGTTTGCCCCGTAAATACGTACAGACTTCGCACGGGAACTAGTTGCTGAGCGCTCTCTCTGTCTCTCAGCGCGCCTGCCGACTCTTCAACACCTCCACAGCACAGCTAGGCTACTCTGCCTTGTGTTTACTTATGTGAAATGGACGGCTGGCGGGGGACACAGATGGGTTCGGGATCGTGGCAATACCGTAGGTTTATTCACAACACAGGGTCTACACGGTTGATATCAGGAATCTAAAGGAAATGCTCATTACACTCGCGATATCAACCCCTTTGGTGTGTCAAGAGGGACAAAAGGCAATTCACCATAATAAATTCTTATTTTAGCGTGGTGTTATAACGACATCTAGTGGCACAACTTATTATCTACATACGAATACATACATATGAATGAATGTTCCGACTAACGTCGAAATTCGGTTACGACACATTTTCAGGAACCGATCTCCGTCGTAACTCTTACCCTGTATATACAGGGGGTCCTCTGTGTGTGTGTGTGTGTGTGTGTGTGTGTGTGTGTGTGTGTATATATATATATATATATATATAAAAAAATATATATATATGCTTTTTTATTAACAGATCCTCCATTAAATGTGTCCATTGAGGTGAGTCATCCTGGTGCTCTCACAGAAGGCAGCAGCATAAATCTGACCTGCAGCTGTGTGGCGAACCCTGCAGCCATCAACTACACCTGGTACAAGAGGACAGATCCTACCAGCTCCAGCTCCATGGTCCAGGTGGGCTCAGGACAGGTGCTTTCCCTTCTCTCTGTGGACGTGTCCGACACTGGACACTACAGCTGCCAGGCCAGGAACACTGTGGGGGTGAACAGCTCAACTGAGCTGCTGCTGACAGTAAATGAAACAGTCAGTGAGTATCAAGGAGAGCACTCATCCAGTCAGACAACAGGTCTGGGGATGTGTCCTGAATTGCTTATTAAAATTGGCTGGAATGTAAATATGTTTATATATCTTTCTGACAGTCAGTCTTATCATCCTCCGCGTTGGTATTGCTGTCAAAGTTGCTGTTGTGTTGTTTCTTCCGCTGGTTTTCATCTGGGCTTGGTAAGTTAAGTTACACACACAACACTCTTCATGTAGAGCCAGTTTTTGTTAAGTTAGTCAGTTTTCAAGTCTCTTTCTGTTTTATTTTGTGTCACTTCCTGTCTGCCATGGTCTATGTTAGTTTTGCTTTTCCCCCGTGGTTCTCCTTCCCACCTGTTTAATTAAGTGCCCTCACCCCTGATTGTTTCCACTTGTGTCTAATTGTCTCCACCTTCATTGTGTGTTTCAACCCCAGTCTCTGTCTTGTTCATTGTGTGTTTGTTGTCTTGTCTGTGTAGCTGTGTTCAAACGTTGATACTAAGTCCATTGAGCTTTTGTGTATACTTAGCACCTGAGTTTTGCCTACTCTTTCTTGTACCTTTGCCTGATCTACCTGCCTTTTTGTGTACTGACCTCTGCTTTAAACACTGCGATGTTGTTTTGGAGTTTTGCTTTTGTGTCCATTTTTCAAGCTTGACACTGTTTGTTCTTTTTTTTTAAATCATGAAACAGTGTTCAGTTTAAAACAGTTTCTTTTTTCATTGCAAAAAGGAAGAAGATGTGTTAGGTTGCTGTGAACAAAAAGGTGAGAAGCACCCATTTGTTCAAATAGGACAATTACAGTTTATTCCAAACTGTCTTATGTTGTTGTGATGTGTTTCAGGAGTGCAGCCTTGATTATGAAAACAACAGTGGGTAAAAAATATAGAGGATGAAAACTGCTGTATATTGTATATAAGTATTATCAACAGTGCCGGCTCACCATCCATGCGGATCACACACTGCGCTTAGGGCACCAAGTGCTCAGGGGGGCGCCACAAAGCATTTGTGCTCAGGGTACCCAAATGGCTAGTGCCCTGATTATCAAAGTGGTTTCTGTCTGCGTGTTCCATTAATTTAATTGTTTTGAGTGTGAAATTTTGCATTTTTCAGTTCCATTATCGTTGGAGTCAGGAATCCAACTCAGGATATGCTTCAGTTCCAATCCCTTCAGTTTCAGATACATATGTATATGATGCTGTGGTCAACATTAATAATGTCATCATAATTAAACTCAGTCTAGGTTTTTACAGTTAAGATTATTTCTGGTTATTATGGTCATCTTTTGTATCCTCTTATGAACACTAATGAAACCTGTATACACATTTCACACCTGCAACCTGTATAAGAACCTACATTTCAAACTTGAAACAATGTTGTCTTGTTGTATTAACTGTGTAAAATTGTGTGTCTGACTGAGTGTAAAGATGCTTTGATTATTTTTCTATTTTTCTATTTCCAGAATATGTTTTTTACATGTTTTTTACACACAGTAAACTGTTTTGTGTGAGAAACTGTACTTCCTTGTTTACTTCATAAACACTCACACAGCGTTTCTTTCTTGAAAATATGACCAAAATAGACTAATGAGATAAATCTCATATACAGTTAGTGTATGAGCACATTTTGGAAAGTGATGCCGTGGAGTCAATGTCCTCCTGGTCTTTCATCCTTCCTCATGTCTCCACACGCTCTGCTCAGTATCTGTCCATTATGGCACTGAAGGGTTTACTCAAAAACACACAACTTTGATGCAGTACAAGCTGCTGTAGCGATAGATGGAAGCAATACTCAAAAAGTCTGGCTTCTTGGTAATAAATATATTTTCTGGAAGATTGCTTGGTTAATTCCTTATACAAGCATTAAAAGCACATTGAACAAATGATCAAATAACAAAAGAAAGATACAAAAGAAACAAAAGTCAATCCACCTTCATCCATACTCGACTAAGTGCACAGAAATTCAGGATTTAAGGTTTCCAGTATTATTTCTCTCCTGTAGACAGAAGTGTCCATCATGTCTTCTCCAGCTACCCACACTGTGTGACAACAGTGGGTTGCTTTTCTGTACATGATTATAGTTATTGCATCAGTCTGGTTAATAGGAGCCACAGCAGGTGATGCCACACTCATTTTAATGTGTCTGTGGTGTGAAGGTCTGTGGGTGTTGTAGAAAAAAAAAGTTCTGTCTTGATTCCCCGAAATCTAATGATTTGTCTTATACTTTTGATGTTTGATGAGCCCTTTACTGATCAGTTGCAGTGAGGACGTACGATCGGTGTTGGGATGACGTCTGTCTCCTGTGAGAAAAGACAAATTACTCAACAATAAACTGGATATTCTGTTATTAAATGGATTTTGTAAGAGTCATGATTCACTTTTATTGATATGTAATCAATATATTTATATTTTCCGTATTTTACTACTATGCTACTGTATTCACATTATCATTGATGTTAGCAGTGCTGCTGCAGTTAGCTTTTTTAAAATCAAATTGTCAAATAAAAATATTGACAAATCAAAGAAAAAAAGCAAATAGAAGTGATAATTCTAATATCTTGTAGAGAAGCAAAGGACTCACCTCCTCATAAGAAAGGCAACTATGGCTATAATAAGCAACAGGACACAGATAGACACTCCAATAAGCACCGCTCTTGTGGAGTTAGATGGTGTAGTTGCTGCAGTGGACAGAAAAGACAGGGTTTTATATGCAGATTAATGGACAGAGCCTGGGAAATCAGCAAAGCTCTTCATTCACCAACCTCTGAAATCTCTCAGCATTACAGAAGAAGTCTGTGACCCATGTTTGTTGCGTGCTACACAGCAGTACTGCCCATACTCCTGAGCACTGATGTTAGCACTGCTGAGAGTCAGGCTTCTCCCTGTGGGTGTAGCTGATGATAGTCTCGATTTGTAAAAGCTTTTGTCTGTTGCCGGGAGACACGCAGCATCCTGGTACCACGTGTACATGCGGACAGGTGGGTTTGCATCACTACTGCAGGTCAGGGTCACAGGAAGGTGACTTTGCAGTTCTCCAGCAGGAGTGACTGTGATGCCCGTATTTCGAGGGGAGTCTAGAGAAATGGGAGGTCAAAGGTCACTATCAATTAAGTAAAAGTTTACAAATAGCTGATTAATTAATAACACTAAAATGTAAAAGATACTTACACTCTACATTGATGGCTACTGTTGTTGAGTTCTGGACTCGATCTCCACTCTGCATCTGACAGTAGTAGCTGCCAGACACGTCAGATGTTACATTGCTGATGTTCAGCACCTGTCCATTATAACTCAGGCTTGTGCTTGTGCTCTTGAACCATCTGAACTGTGACTGTGGACTGGCTGAAGGGCTGCAGCAGGCCATACGTAAGGCCACACCTTCTGTGATGCCACTGGAGGGACTCGCTGATACTGTGACTGCACTGGAGGAATCTGGAATGAAGGCAGGAGGTGAGATTACTAACTTTATATGTTTGAGTAACATAAAAACATCCATCCATTTATTAATTCATCCAACCATCCACCCATCCATTATCCATGTCAAAGCCAATACCACCTGACTTTGTATAAATGGCAAGTGAGTACACAGTTGCTTAAACGTCTTGATGATGATGATAAAAAACCACTGATGATTAGTTTTGTCATGAATAATATAATGAGTCATGATGACGCACACACGAGTTGAGCCTACAAGTTGTTGTTGAACACAAAACTCTTCATTAACTAATATATCGACTCCCTTGTATTTTAACATTTTGTGTCTTATTATTACTTCAGATAATAGGTTAAGTTTTAAAGGTAGTTTTATAATTCACAAATAAATATGAATAATACATACGAGCAAAGAAGAAGAAGAAAGAACACGTGTGTGAAGTGTGTGACTTCACACTTTTGTCGAATTTAAATGAGAAGAGCTCTGTACATTTTTTGAAAACTGTGCAAACAGTTTCTGTTCTGCTTTTGTGAAACAAGACAAAAAGTGTTGCACAAAGGAATAATGTCACATGTAGCCATAAAACACACAACAGTGTGTCTGAGCCATTCAGATCACAAGGGGGCTGTTACAACTGCTTAACAAATCTGAACAGTAATGTCATGTAGCATGATGGTTCAGTGCTTCTGCACATAATTTTGAGGACTGAATAATACATTTAAATTTTCATGGCTGCATTTTCTTGGTAAATGACACATCCTCACCTGCCACCAATAGCTGTATGCCTCTCTGCTCTGGCATCTTTTGTGTTGGGTGGCTGGTGATGAGGTAAAACACGTAGGTTCCACTGTCTGACTGCTTCAGATCAGAGATCTTCAGAGTGCAGTTCTTTGTTCCTGCTTGTCCCAGGTACTGCACCCTGTTCTGGTAGGATGGATCTGGGAAAATACCGGCACTGTGGAACACATAACTGACACAGACACAGAGATGGAGATGTAGTGACTTTTTTGTTTTTCTCAGGACACTTTGCTATCAGTCATTTGTGAAAACATTGTCTGTGTGTCTTTAACCAAACCTTGGGGTGATGCAACGACTGTCTTCAAGACACCACATCTCAGACAGAACTTTGTACTGTTGTCCTTCCCCACCTCGTTCACCCTAATAGAGAAGAATAAAGAAAAGAAGTCAATGTATTCTGGATTCAGATTAGTTTTAATTTGACTTTAGGTATTCAAACAAATTCAAAACAATGACTATCTTAGAGTAAGAGTAACTTTTCAGTTATCCTTCATCAAATGCCTATTACTGCTGATATTCATCATTATAATAGGAGGTTATAGCCCTTGCAGAGTGCACACATTGCAGCGGCTAACAATAGCCCCTTTATTAAAATACCTGAGCAGAGAGCTGCCCCTCACCCCTTGTTTCATTTGGACTTTGGGGGTAGTCATAGGAACAGGGGAGAACCACTGTAGAACCAATCACAGCACAAACAGGACCGGAGGGGAGACGAACTGACCAATCACCAGCGAGGATACCTGATCGGCAAAGAATTTGTGTCATAATTAAAAAGTTAACACGTGAAGGTATTGGGGAAATAAAAATGATCACGGCCATCACTGAAGACATGCGGATGTCAGTTTATCTGTATATCAGTTTCAGCATAAATACGTCATTACTTAGGTCTGTTTTATTTTTCACTTGGTATTTCACACCAACAGGATTTGATATATACATATAGGCCTACATACATTCTTACCTTTCAGAGAGAGTAAGAGGAGGAGCCAGCATCTCTGTGCAACTTGTGCTGTCATTTTCTGTTCAGTTTGTGCTGCAGTGGTTGGTTTGTCAGGGTTTCCTGGCCTTCCTTCCGCCTCTTTTTGCCTTGAATCCTCTTCCCCCTGTCTTCCCTGTCAGTCTCTAGTCCTTAATCAGCCTGGTGCACCAGTCTGCCCTCCTCCGTGAGGTGGTTCAGTCTTTGCTGTGAACAAAAAAATTGCTCAACTTCCCTCTTAGGTTTACAGACAACAAGGAACTTGGGTAATGACTTGTGGTTGTGGAACGGAACTGCATTGGTGTTTGTGTGTGTGGCCGTATATGTTTAAGTTGTAGCTGGAGTTGACACTGTCCGTTTGCTGTAGGCCTACTACAGTTACACAAGCATATGAGGGCATCACACTCGACTGCCCATGTTCACCGGTCACCAATGATTTTTAAATGATTTCTTTTGTATTCATTTTGCCTGCTTAGGTTTTAACTGGTTTGCGAATGAGATTGTTTTCTTTTTGCTGCCAGTGCAAAACACACTGTGCATTATTATGATTGTTGTTGTTGTTGTTACTTGGCACCATCCTCACTCACTGTGTCGAGTCATGTTAGTGTGATCGTCATACAGGTTGGCTGGACAGTGTGTTCACCTATGAACGACTCTTGTCCACTTGCAAAAGTACCGTGACGTCACTGGCGCCCCTCGAGTCTGCGCGGCTGACCGCTCGAAGGACCACACACACTCACACACACAGAGAGAGACACACGGACAAACTGTGTTTCACCTGCTCCCCTCATCCAGATGTTTCTGTGCTGTGTGTCGGACGCAGGTGGTTTATGTTGATAGACGCAGAGAAACGTGTCGCAGTGTGTGTTTTGGGGTCAGTAACCCGCGGACAGAGAGAGAGAGAGAGAGAGAGAGAGAGAGAGAGAGAGAGAGAGAGAGAGAGTTAGTGAGTGTGTGGAGGGGGATTTACCTGCTGCAGCGTGTGGACAGCGAGAGCAGAGGAAAATACAGGTGAGTCGTTTTCCGAAAAGCGACTTTTTGTCTGCTTTTCAGCAGATTTGCCCTTTACACGGACTCTGGTCTGACTTCATATATGGTTAAAAAGTTTTATACGTGTGTAATGACTTCATATATTTCTGTTAGCAGGACAATGCTAAATCCTGTAACTGGTTTAAACTTTGTTTACAGTTAATTACACATACATATATGACAAAAGCTCAGGCATGATTCTCATAGTTAGTATACAAGGGTTATTGGAGGGGTGGTCCTTCACTGGGTGGATCTTGAGTGTGTGTAGGTGTGTGTGTGCGTGTGTGTGTGTGTGTGTGTGTGTGTGTGTGTGTGTGTGAGAGAGAGAGAAATAACTGTACACTGTAAAAGATGTTTTTTCTTGTCATCTATCAGCACTCTAAGTCTTCAAATATATCAAATATATGAGGTGTGTAAAAGTGAGTAGTATTATTGTTGAATTTTATTGTTATTAAAAATATTAGGTCAGCTGATGTGAATGCAGGCTTCCTCCCACTTATCTTATTAAAATTTGAGTGTGTTTCTGTTGAGGGCTTAGACCTGCTGTGAGACTTCAAGACTAACAGGAAGGAAGGAAGGAAGGAAGGAAGGAAGGAAGGAAGGAAGGAAGGAAGGAAGGAAGGGAGGAAGAAGACGGATCATCATCTACTGTTGCCCTTCCTTTCGCACTGATTAGAAATGTATGCTGAGAAAGTTGTAACAGATGGGAAGATGGGTGAGTGTATATTTGTTCTTGCCCTCTCTCTCTCTCTCTCTCTCTCTCTCTCTCACAAGCACACACACACACACACTCCCATGCAGTAATAGCATGTTGTACTGGCCATGCTACAGCTCACACTGCCTCTTCTCTGTATCTGCAAGCAGACATTAGTCCACTTGACAGTTAACCATTAACAGATTTGTTCAAAGCCGACAGTCTGTCTGTCTGATTGTCTCTTCGTTTATTTCTGAGCTTTGTCTTTTAGCCTGGAAAACATTTACTTACATGTTTCTCTTCTATCAGCAAGAAAAAGTCTGAACCCAAATAAAAAAAATGTGATGTAGGTAACAGGGTCCAGAAATAACCACACTGCTTTACACCAAACAACACACTTTCCTGGCAAACAAACAGTTCACTGTGTTCAATTCACTGCCCGTATGTAGATGTTGAGACAAACCTGGCACTGAAAGGAAATCAGATCATTCACATCCTCCTGTTGGTTACAGTTTGCTTTAGTACAGTTATAGGGATTAGTTGCTGATCAACAGCAACTCATCCCTATAACTTTTCAGTTTTCAGTTTCATGGCTCCTAATGAGTTAACTGCACGTTAACTGTGTGTATAGAGAGAGAGAGAGCGAGAGAGCATATTTACTCCATAATGCTGCTGGACAACAGTGTAAATACCCACCTCTAATTGCAGGGTCAAGTGAAGTGCCAGTTCATTGAAGCCAGTAGTCTCCCATTCAGTCAAGTCATAAGTTGAAAACTGGTATCATCTCCACATGAGTCCACACCGAGTCCTTGCTGTACTGTAACTGTACTCACTTTCTGTATGTGGACATGGTCAGCCAGACGTTTTACAAACTCTGTTCCCCAGCTGAAGCAGCCAAGAGTCTTTGCTGTGTAATTAGAAGAGAAACACAGTCTAGTCGAGGAGTGGCACATATGGCGTGGCTTGTTTGGTATATGACTGGGCTTATATTAGGTGAGAGGGGGCTGTCAGGAAGAGGCTGTGTTTATCCTTAATTTCGACAGGTTTAGACACCATGCATGTGTGAACAAGTGCAGAAACACAAATACACTCATGCTTAAAATAAACAGCATTTTTTAAAAATTATCAGGCTATTATTTACTACACGTAATGATTGTGTTTATTTTTTATGTTACCACCATGGCAACTAACGCATGAATGAGTCATAAGCTCTATCGTGTGTACATGAAGTCTCCTTCTGCTTTGACTCTTTCCACACTTGGACACATCACAGTGTGGCTGTTCTGCTTTAATACTTGCTTTATAATCTACCATCCAAACATCAGTCCACGTTAACACAGTGAAAGCTTACATTGCGTTTGGGTTTGGAGTGGATCAGAAGACTCAATTAACTTAAACATAGCATAATAAAAAGGCATGAATAAAAGGATGTTATTCAGTAAAATTAATTATCAGTTTGGTCAAAAATGAACATTAATACGCAAAGCCAGCATGATTAACAACACATGCTGGGCTCTCATGTCAAACGAGCTATCCACAAATTTACTGAACAAACTGTTTCACCCAAAGAAAAATGTTCGTAAGCAGCCATTGAGTAGTAGTAGTAGAGATAAAACAAACAAAAAAAAAGGCTCCTAGTGGTTTGACATAGTGACATAGATATTTACCTAAATGAATTGACCTCTCCTTTGTGTTTTAGCCACAGAATGAGTCATATATGCATGATCGTATTTTTATCTCAATGTTGGTTTGGGGAGGGCGTGGACAGCCACATATCTCATCTGGCACACAGCTGCTTCAGTTTACCCGCGGAGAGGTGCTACACTGGGTGAGTGTAGAGCTGAGGGTATCCCTCCCAACATCCCATTTAAGAGATGACTCACCAAACCCTTTTCCACTCTGCTGCATCTGTATGGTCACATGACTCATGGATGAGGATAGAAATAACCCAGCTGAAGCTTATTTTGTGTACAGAATGTTTTTGTGGATTGGCTACATGTACTACGCGATGATTCATTTTTACCTCTCATGCCAGCGCTGTTTATCACAGTGGCAACAAACCATGGCAACAGCTGATTCAGTCAGACTGAGGGCCATTTCTATATATTCACTGAGTTGCAAAAGTTTAATGATGAACTGCAACTTTTTGTTTAACTTAAATGAAGCTTCAGTCAGTTTGTTACTTATGAGCTTGGAGAAAATGACAGTCTTTGGAAAACTTAGTGTAGACGATCATATGTTTTGATCAAGCATTTAAATTGCATTGTCAATGTATCAAACAGAATGCATGGATTTGTTTTAAATAAAACAGACAGTTAATAAAAAGTTCATCCAGTCCAAAATATACCATTCAGCACCACCGTAGGTCAGAGCCCTTCGCTTCCCTGTTATTGTATACTACATTTAAAACTAAATTTAATTTTAGAACTTTATGTAGGTCCCAGTTATGACAACATGAACAACATCAACAACAGAGCACACAACTGTCTGCCAACGTCTCCTTCCACAATAGTTTGAGATGAACCCTACTCCATCACAAACACGTGCTGTACAAACACACATGTACACTGGAGAAGCAGGTATCAGGCAGGTAGAAGTGGACACAATAGAGCACTTGTTCTGTTCTGCAGTGTGAATAGCACTGTGAGGGGGTAAGAGAGAAGGAAAGAAACAGGAAGAAAGGAGTTTGAGGACAAAGTGGAGTGGGGAACACCTGCCCACCTGGATATACCAGAGAGGAAAGTTGCTGGAGCTTTTGAAAATCACCAATTAAAGATTGAATATGAGCCTGGAATATCCCCATGACTGTATTTCCGATGGATAGCTGAGACTAATCAGATATTTTCTTAAAATTAGTATTATTATTATTTTATACTTTGTTTTTTGTCAGATTTTTTTCTTGTCTTTCTTTGGGTCCTCCTTGTTTGCCACATTTTTACAATCCAAAGAACAGGAACAGTAAAACCATTGTCATGCTGAGTAGGAGTTTGGAGTAGGAGTCCTGAGGAAAGGGGGGGGGGCAGGTATGGAAGAGGAGGAGCAAACAGGAGGCACATAGAGGGAGGAGAGGGAGGAGAGAGGAGGGTAGAGAGGGAGGAAAGGAAATGTGGACTTTTCAGTAATGTTGAGTTAGTTACAGTTAGCACTGTGCCAGGGAGCGGTTGTGGTGTAGAGATGAGGAGATGGAAGAGAAGAAGGTGGATGTCAGCGATGAGCATGGGGCTACACAAAAACCATGTCTCTTTATAACAATGTGAAACGTTTCAGTGGTTGTATACTCTATACCATACTTCATCCATGTCAGCCAATGAGCCGTTCAACTCCACCGACACATTACTCAGGGGTCTACATATGGTAGAACTATTTTTAGTATATCCATATCCATAGTATTTTATGAAAAAATTCCCTTTAAATTCCCGATAAACAGAAACATTAATTCATAAACATTCATTTCGACACTCCGGCTTACTTCGCGTTGATCAGAGCGCTCCAGGGTCTAACCTAATGTTTGTTTATAGTCTTCCTTAAATGCCGTAGATGTTTTCTGTTTTCTTTTTTTTTAGTCTTGGCCACACCACATGAATCATGAAGAGGATCTGTCAGGCACCATAATGGTGAAACAACATCAACTTGAATCATTTATCAAAGGGCTAATTAGACATAATAACAGCAACCCCTGTGTGGGTTTGCAGGGATTCGTCAACAAAATCAGCTTCTTTTATTTATCTGCAGCACTGGTGGTTTGTGACAACAGTAAGATTTAAGCAGGGTGATGAAAATACACTGACATCTAATTTCCTGTCTCATTAGAGCAACAAGGAACACGTGTAACAATTCAACCTTATAATTCGCAGGTGTCTGACAACAGAGGGGTGAAAAGAGAGAGACAGGCCAATGAGACATTTATGTCTAATAATTATGACATTCCATAATGACAGTGAACCAGCACTTAACACCAGGGCTCCACACCTTAATTAATTTATCAATGCTTTTTTAACCTAATACAAATCTGAACTGAGAAATGTGAATTAACACTGTGGGTGAAGTTGTCTGTCTCTGATGCAAAGACAGAACGGGACACGCTGAGGATAAACAAATGCAGCTGGACACACAGTGGATGTGCACATAGGACAGACATGGCATGATATCTGAGTGTAAGAGTTTGTTCGTGCCTTGTGGAGAAATGCTAGACTTTAGACTATTGATCTAATCAGTGTCATTTGTACTCTTTAGTCTGTGCCAGGAAATAAGCCGTTTGCCCCTTAATACTGGAACACCGTGCTGAAAACGGTCATTTGCTGATGTTTGTTGTTGGGTGTCTGAGTCCAAATAGATCCCAGACATACAGACTGTCAGAACATTTGTCTCATATTATTTTGCCAAAAAAAGTCTACATATATAAATGTGAGCAATTGCACAGTTAACTTCACGGCTGTAATATTTACTCTTTGGTTTCATCACCTCAGTCTTCTCACCAGCCTCTTGTGCATATCCACTGACACTCATGCTTACATGTGAGCATCTCTGTGCATGCATACTGTAAAATCAGCCAATGTGCACTCATCTATGTGTGTGTGTGTGTACGTGTGTGCAGGGAGTAGGGGAATCTCTCTGACCTGTGTGTTGACTCCCTGCCGGGTGATCGGGGTATGTGTGACACTGATGATCTTGGGAGCCATTGGAGCAGCCGTTTGGGCCGTAGGTTAGACCACACGCTCATACACATAGACACATGTGGTTATCCAACAAGCCATGACCATAATATGTTATTTTTGATAGTGTGAAATCAATTAATTTTATTATTGACTGAACAAACATCTGCTGTGTGTTTTATTCTTGTGTAGTGACGTATTGCACACTGGAGGAAGACACACGACTGTATGATGGTGTGTATAAAAGAACATACTGACAGTTTCAAATCTATAATTTCACACAAATAGCAAATAGGCAAGTAGAAGTGCATGGGATTTTACCATTCGCTCTAAAAGTAAACACTTTTCATCCCCTGCAGTCCAGGTAAATTCCGCTGACCAGCGTCTCCGAATCTTTGACTCCGCCCAGAGGCGGTGGCGTCAGGTGTGTTCCTCCTCCGCCAATGAGCTACTTGCAAGCATCAGCTGTGAAGAAGTGGGTTTTGTCAGGTGGGATATTTTTGCAGCATTACACGTCAGTGTGAGATCATGGTTACGGTCGGGAATATGTTTTGGTAAATATAAGGCTTAGAGTTTGGGTGAAGACATACACAATTAATGGAAGTCAATGTAAAATCCCATTATGGGTAGCCGTGCACACTGTGTGCGTTTGTGTGTTTCAGTGTGGTGAATTATTCTGTCACATCAGTGCCAGAGGCCAGTGGAGACGGTGGAGAGTTCTTCTGTGTCAGACAGGAAGAGCTCAGCTACGGCAAGAAAATCAAAGACTCATTGTTCCCATGGTAACAGCTGTCTCTCTGTTTGACCCATCAGTCTGACCTTGTGTGACACTGTCCTCTGCGTTGCTCTTCCTGCCATGTCTTTCAGTGGTCATCTCGATTAACACAGAGAGAAGCTGAGGAGAGTCAGAGTCAGGAGTCAGTGTGAATGTTGTCGCTCACTCTGTGTCTTTGTTTCAGTGACTGTGAGAGCAGGGAGGTGCTTACACTGCTGTGCCAGGGTAAGACGACAGCTCATATCCGCACTGTGTGATACTCTGACACACGTCGCACAAATACTGTAAACTCAATCGTTGCTGTTCTTTTTTTGTCCACATACATATCATTCATCACTTTACCCCTCCTCCATCTTTCTCACTCTCTCTCTCTGCTGTTGGCAGACTGTGGCAGGCGCAGTTTCGCAGCGGACCGTATCGTTGGTGGTGTGGATGCCAGGCAGGGCAGCTGGCCATGGCAGGTCAGCTTACAGTATGATGGAGTTCATCAGTGTGGAGGATCCATCATCTCCAACCAGTGGATCGTCTCAGCAGCTCATTGCTTCCGCGAGTAAGTGACAAAGCTGGATTTAATATGAAAATGAAAGCTCTAACATGCAAAATCTGACATCCTGTCTTGAGACATGTGTTGTCTTCTTCCTCTGTTCCCCCTCCCTCTGCTAGTCGGTTCTATGCGAATCGCTGGCGCGCGCTGCTCGGCTCCATCTATAACAAACCAGTCAATGCCAACGTGGCGGAGGTGAAGACCATCGTTTATCACAGCAGCTACCTGCCCTTTGTAGACAATAACATTGATGACAACAGCAGGGACATCGCTGTGTTGGCCCTCACCCAGCCGCTCACTTTCAATGGTACGATGAAAAAAAAAAAGATACACAATATATCTGCAAATATCCTCATGAGGGAAGGAAAAAATGTCCAGCATCTGATTGCGTGGTGAGCATCGAAAAGTATTTATACCCCCTTCGATTTTTGTTTTGTTGCAGCCTTATGTTAAAGTCATCTAAATTATTTTTTCCTCATCAAGCTACACTCAGCACCCACAATGACAGCACAACAAAATCAAAACCAGAACATAAATATTCAGACCCTTTACTGTGACACTAATGTATTTAAGGTGTCATTCATTTGATTCTTTTGATCATCTTTGAGATGGTTCTACACCTTCATCAGAGTCCTGTTGTGTTGAATTAAATTCACTGGACATCATTTGGAAAGACAGACACCTGTCTGTACAAGGAGACACAATTGTGGCAAGGCTACAAAACGTTTTCTGCCGCACTTCATATTCCTAAGAGCACAGTGCCCTCAATAATTCTCAAACGGACAACAACCAGGAGTGACATAAATCCAATTGAACAACTCTGGAGAGACCTAAATTGCTAGTCCACCAATGTTCCTCATCCATCATGACAGAGCTGGAGAGGATGTGCAAGGAAGAGTGGCAGAAAATTCCCAAATCTAGGTGTGGAAAATATGCATCATTCCCAACAGGACTCCTGGCTGTATTAGCTCAAAAAGGTGCTTCTACTAAATACTGAATACTTGTGTTCAGGTGATATTTCAGTTTTTCTTTTTTAAAATGTCTATAATTCTGTGTTTGTGCTGCCATTATGGGGTGCTGAGTGTGTATTGATGAGGGAAAAACTGAATTGAAATGAATTTAAAATGGTTTTAACATGAGGCTGCAACATAACAAACAGTGAAACATGAGGGTCTAAGTACTTTCCGGATGCACTGTAATTGGAGATGAGGACTAATGGCCAATGAGTGAAGAGACAGACATAGAGAGAAGCCACTGAGGTAATTTGCCTGTTTTATGACTCATGTTTCCGTCAGAGGGACAAAGATCTGTTATTCAAAATAGTCACATCAACACTTAACAGGATGTAACCACCATTTCCTCTTATTGCTGAATCTTCTGTCTGCCGTAGGATCTGTTAGTAAAACATGCAGGGTTTGATGGTGTGTATAGCAATTTTATTGTTGTCTGTGTGATTTACACCATCATGTCATGGCTGCTTACCTGTATACCATGGTGGTAACTTTTAATGGGAACCACCGATTTGTGGCATTGTTTTAGTGGGCCATGTCTGACATCAAGTGTTTGTTATTTGTAGTACAACCACGGCATGAAGGTCGCTTGGTGAGAATGCAAAAATGTCACTGTGCAGGTTTTTTTTACACAATTCTCCTTTTTCATTTTTGTTTGTGGACAATAGTTTTGTGGATAATAGTGAATATCACACATATTACACAATACGAGCTAACATAGAGCTGAGACTAAATGAAATCTACACTTTCACCTAATTTGACCTAATTTAATTTAATACTGAAGGCTGTTCATGGCTCACTTAACACAACAGCTCCACTGTTACTTGTCATACTTATAGTAAAGTGATAAGGTGATTTATGTGCTAAACTTTTTTTTATTTCACAACGTCATGATGTTTTTGTCTGTTTCATTGTGCACTGTCATTATATTCATATTTGCTTTTATCTTACCATACACAATGTGCGTGTGTGTGTGTGTATGTGTGTGTATGTATAGAATATATCCAGCCTATTTGCCTGCCAGCATATGGTCAGAGACTGATAGATGGACAAATGGGAACAGTAACAGGCTGGGGAAATGTTGGGTACTATGGTGAGTCTATACATTCTATGCATATATTTTAATAAACCAAGCCAATCCTCTTTGCTTTATCATAGTATTTTCAGATGATTAAACCCCCCCCTTTTTTTTTACTTATTTTCCACTTGCAGGTCATTTAGCAGATGTCCTCCAGGAAGCCCACGTCCCCATCATCAGTGACGCTGTCTGCAACGCCGCGGATTACTATGACAATCAGATCACCACCAGTATGTTCTGTGCTGGTTATGAGAAAGGAGGCACTGATGCCTGTCAGGTCAGCGTGTGCCTGTGTGGATGCTTATGTGCTGCCATGCTAATTTGTTTTGGTTAATAAGAAGGGAACTGTGTTCTGATATGTCCCTATGTGTGTCAACCTGATATCAGCTAATGTTTTTTTTGTTTTTTTTTTGGTGTCTGTAAGTTGTGAACTATATTGACCCAGTGCATCTACACTTTGTCTTTACTATATTATAATGTTCCCACTTGTTTGAATTTCTGCTGCATGCTTACCAAAATAGCTGTTGATAATGTGTGTGTGTGTGTAAAGTGCTAGTGCCATGTGTGGTTTCAGGGAGACAGCGGCGGTCCCTTTGTGGGAGAGGACTGTCTGTCCAAGACCAGTCGATATCGTCTGCTGGGGGTGGTGAGCTGGGGAACAGGCTGTGCTATGCCAAAGAAACCTGGTGTGTACACCAGAGTGTCCCGGTTTCTGCCCTGGATATCCACTGCCATGAGGGTGAGAGACTGGATGCTTTGTAGTTTATTGTGTGTGCGCCATTATGTCAAGTAATGAAATAGACATGGTGTTACAGGCACCACGAGTGTAGGGACATTCCCCACACAAATACAAGCATAAGACTTTGTTTGTACAGGGGGTCCTCGAGTTGCGACGGTCGCGAAAAACGTTGTTTTCGTGGTTACGACACATCTCCCGTGAACTTCGTTGTTTCGGCTTAAGCGGTTTGCCCCGTAAATATGTACAGACTTCGCACGGGAACTAGTTGGTGAGCGCTCTCTCTGTTTCTCAGCGCGCCTGCCGGCTCTCCAGCACCTCCACAGCACAGCTAGGCTACTCTGCCTTGTGTTTACTTATGTGAAATGGAAAGGGGGTGGGGTGGGGGGTCTGCAGCGGCAGCCGGTAAGGAGATGCACACGGACACAGATGTGTTCGGGATCGTGGCGATACCGTAGGTTTATTCACAACACAGGGTCTACAAGGTTGATATCAGAAATCTAAAGGAAATGCTCATTACACTCGCGATATCAACCCCTACTGTGACAAAAGGCAATTCACCACAGTAAACTCTTATTGTAGGGTGGTGTTATAGCGACATCTAGTGGCACAACTTATTATTTACATAGGATTACATACACATGAATGTATGTTCCGACTAACGTCGAAATTCGGTTACGACACATTCTCAGGAACGGATCTCCGTCGTAACACGAGGACCCCCTGTATTTACTTATGTTGTTTAAAACAGAAGAAAAGCATTCTATATTGTCAGCAGCATTATCAGCATTATATCAGCTTTATCAGCT
Source organism: Trinectes maculatus (assembly GCA_016785345.1). Lineage (NCBI taxonomy): Eukaryota > Metazoa > Chordata > Actinopteri > Pleuronectiformes > Achiridae > Trinectes > Trinectes maculatus. Next base: position 186,694 of record JAFBJQ010040715.1, read on the forward strand.
GTAGTATATCCACAGCATATAATGTAAGTCCTGTGTCAAACACAATACAGATGTTTAACACAGTTTGTGTTTTCATCTCTCTCCACCAGAACTATCACAACTCACCTGGGGTTCACAAAATGGCCCGGATATGAGATTACTGCACTCGGGTTTCTAGTTTTTCTACACTCAGATGAAAATACAGATGGATCCTGTAGATGTCAAAGGAAAAGGGTTACAACAGGGTGATGGGAAGAGCATTTTATCAGCTTTATCAGCTGTAGTATATCCACAGCATATAATGTAAGTCCTGTGTCAAACACAATACAGATGTTTAACACAGTTTGTGTTTTCATCTCTCTCCACCAGAACTATCACAACTCACCTGGGGTTCACAAAATGGCCCGGATATGAGATTACTGCACTCGGGTTTCTAGTTTTTCTACACTCAGATGAAAATACAGATGGATCCTGTAGATGTCAAAGGAAAAGGGTTACAACAGGGTGATGGGAAGCTGTGACATTTCCCTTTTGTATTACAGTTCTACAATTCAGTTCCTGAACAAATTGTTCACACATGGCTCAGACTGAGGAGAAGTTGTCTCTCAGTATAGGGAGTGAATAGGAGACCACAGAAGTGTTAATTCTAACCGCAACCATCATACCACATCTACTATTTTCATTTCTTTTTTTGACCCACAAATTTGACAACATGCACCTACACGTTGTCTCCCCTCTACACTGATGATTAGGCATTTATTATTGTCTGTTATCGTCAATAAGTATATTGTTGGTATGTATTTCATGTATTGTTTAAAAAATACATTGTTGAAAAAACAATGCAAAACTGCATCAGATATCAGAAGTTGTAGGTTTAATCCAAAACCGAGGTTCAATAGTGCATCACCAGAGAAGACATTAATGACCGAGGTTTTAAATATGATTTATACTTTAAGACATCACATGTTTCTTTCCAATTAGGTTTAAACCTCTGAACTCTTGGTACGGTGTGTTCTGAAGTCTCTATCTCCCACACACTTCTTACCATGTTGATGTTAACCTTAGTATAACTTAGCACCTTACTGTTTCATACATTAATTTATTTCAGATTGAACGCCTGATGAACAAAAATATGTAACTGTCCAAATAGTCAAGGATGCATTCAGTTGAATTAAGTAGTGTAAAGTAGAGACTCTAATTTAGAATTGTATGAGGAATATGTGTTTTTATATGTATTAGCCTTTTTTTGCTCCAAATTTCCATGTTTAAGGTGGACAGAGGAAGATGACGCACACATACAAATTTGTATTTTGCCTTGTTTTGTAAATAAGAGTCATTTGTCTTGTTTGTTTAGACACTGATGTCAAATGCAGAACTTAAAGCCAAGAGTGAAATAACAGAAATTATGTTCTCATGACGTGAAATGTGTGTTTTCCTACAATCGAGGAAAATACTCTACATGTAGGCTCTGTGGCACCTGGCCTAAATAAAGAATGGGCTTTCTTAAAAAGTATATATTTTTAAATCATTTTTAAAAACTTGACTACAAAGAAGAAAACGTAATTTAAACAGGTCTGACACAGATAAACTGCTCAAAAACTGTGACGTGTGTAAATGCATACATGAGGCCCCACACAATGGAAGTACGGTATGTACACTTATAGCAAGTTTTATAAAATACTGTCAATTATATATTGTTGCATTGAGCATTGTATTGAATTAAAGCCTTAATTTAGACCTATTAACAGTTACTGTGTGATGAAGTTGCATTTTTCATTGTACAACACTCAATGATCTCTAAATGTATTCAAAGTAATATAAAATACCTGCACTGGTCTTTTGGTGTGCAAAATATAAACTGTGCAGAAACATAATAAATACATATTAAATACAGTGTATGAAGAAAATATATTTGAATTAACTGGATCTAGACACAATGGCGTAGATCACAGAGGCGTCGCTCTCTGCTGTTTCAGACCTGAGGAAAAACATGACATCAATGAGGATTATAATGCTGGGGCAGAGATACGGGTGATGAAATATTTTATTGTATATTCACAACTGGACTAGTCTCAAAGTCAAGCCTCTTTCAGGGGTTTGGGTTGTGCACTCACACTTACTGTAAAGACTTAACCGCAGCTCTAGTTATCAAAAATATAAACGTTTCATTTCTCCACGAAGGTCACATGCCAGGTCATTTTTTTATCTCATGTGCTAGTTTGTAACAATGTAACTCAAGAGTTTCACAGCTACACAGATTAAAGGCTGCTGATAGGACGTGGACTTGGCCGATAGTAAACAGGTTTGCAGTGGCAGTGTAGCAGTGTGGCTGTATTGTGAAATGCTTGGACAGTAACCCTACCTGGTCTCTGGTGGAGCTCTGGAGGGTTTGACGGTCACTGTTGAGTAGGTTACATCAGCTTCATTACAGGTGGGGTCCTGAAATTTGAGCGGAGCAGTGAGTTAATTGGAAATATGGTGCTGCATATTTGCATTTAAGCACGTTTTCATGTTTGTGTGGCGTATTTACATCATGTCTGTGGTGACAGTTCTCCTGTGACTGAGAGGCATCTTCCTGGGCAGCAGCGGCAATCTGAGCAGCTGATGGAAATGTGTGGATGTTGGTATAAACAGGATCAGGCTCGTCTTTTTTGGGTGAGGAGCTGGTGCCAGATGTGGTCTGGAGGGTAAAAAATAAAAGATGTGAGAGTAGCTTTTCCTCCACGGCTGCATGAAAATCCTTTTTACACTTAATCAGAGGCGTTTCACCAGATTCAGCTCAAACGTTTCTTAGTTGAACTCACTTTTTTCTCTCCACTGGTTCTTTGTTTCTTCCTGAAAACAAAACAAAATACATCTAGTCAGTACACAGGAAACAAATACCAGCAACATCATATCTCTCTGAACTACTGCTCAGCACAGTCGCGTATTTACTGACTGCCTGTTTTTCACTGTGTTAACGGATGTGCCAAAATAGCCCATAGCAACAGAGACACATTCGCTAACTCACCAGAAAAAAAAAAGAACTATCAGTAAAACCACTAAAACACAGACTCCAGATCCAGCTATGACTGGGATGGATGTGCCTGCGGACAAAGACACAGTGGGATTAGATCACTCTGTGTAGAAAATAAAGTTTCTCTTCTGAATAATGAGAATTATTGATTCAGACATTATAGCAGACCATCGCAGGAAAAAGTACCTTTACCAAAGCCCGTCGTAGTCACGTTCAGTAGTACCTCAGTTGAGTTGTTCACCCCCACAGTGTTCCTGGCCTGGCAGCTGTAGTGTCCAGTGTGGGACATGTCCACAGAAGGAATGGACAGCACCTGCCCTGAGCCCACCTGGACCATGTGGCTGGAGCCGGGAGGTTCTGGCCTCTTGTACCAGGTGTAGTTGTCTGCTGCAGGGTTCGCCACACAGCTGCAGGTCATATTCACACTGCTGCCCTCAGTTACTTGTGGATCCATGAAAACTGAAACGTTCATTGGACCATCTGACAACAAAGGACAAGCATAGGTTATTGACAGCTTCGTTCCTCAGTCAGACGTGAGAGATAGCGCTCAACCTTTTTTAAAAAAAAAGTGGGAGTCAACGAATTTCCATTTTCAGGCCTCCAAAAATAATTTAAATGGACCGATCTGGTTGAGCTGCTCACATCTCAGACTACAGTCTGATTAAATGTCACATTAACAGGTTGGACAGCTGGTTGCCTATAAAATGAATTTGCTTACTTGCTAACTTGAGAGAGAACTTTTCAAATAATGAAGTATATGTCTTTTAGCGATGCTTCAATTTAGGGTATTGTTATTCTTCATGCCATCTCATTGCCACATTGTGATGACATATGAGGATGCAATAGAGCCATGTTTTGAGTGAAAAAGCCTATTAATTGAGATTCAGCGTTAATGATGTACTCACATTGAACATCCAGAGCCACAGAGGCAGACCTGACCATCTCTTGTTTGGAGACTGCACAGTGGTACCTTCCAGCATCCTCTCTCCTGGCCTGGAACACTGGCTTCGGCGTACTTTGTCCATCCCTGAACCAGACAAAGTATGTAGTTCCGAAACAACCTGTCCTACAGGTCAGGGTGACTGTATCGCCCTCTGTCACAGTGCTTGGCTTTACCTCAGCAGTTAACTCTGTTGTATAGGAACAGATATGTTATTAATTTCGCTTAAAACTTTTTGATCCATGCAAAAAATGACTTTACTGTTATTTTGTCATTACCTCGTACAGACAGATCAGCAAAGTTTGGACTTTTCCATCTATCTCCTGTTGTCACAAACCTAAAACGGTATTGTCCTTCATCGGTGTGTTGTATATTGTTGATCCGCAAGTTACAGTTGTGTTGGTGGTCGCCCTCGTACATGTAGCGGCCTCGAAGTAAAGGAAGCTCAGAAAGGGCAACCACCTTCCTCTTGTTAGATACAGTGTAGACTTTAGACCACTCCACTTCAGTGACAGTGTGACCGTCAGGGTAATCGTAGCTGCACGGCATAACTACTGATGCTCCTTTCAAAGCACACTGCCCTTGGAAGCTCACACCCCACTGGCCACTCCAAACACCTTTAGACAAACAATATCAAAGATCACTTGATTAAAATACCATGGACCACATTCGTTGTATATAATTGTAAATCATTGTTTCCTTACCTGGCATAATAACAAGGATCATGAGAATCCGGTCATCCATTATAAAAATCAGCCTGCAACACAACGATTCAAGACCTGGTTCATTTTTGTACAATCTGTAGGCAGTGAAATGTCAAGCCAGAGGGTAAAAGTTGTACTCACCACTTAAAGCAAAGTGACTCAATTCTTAACATGGAGGTGACTTTGTCAAGTAAAAAGGAGAAGTGGGAGGGCATTGCACCTCTGCTTCCTTTCATCATACTGTCCCACATTCAGAGAACTGATTACATAAATTTGGAAAGACTCTGAATCAAAGTCACACAGATACACACAAATGCAGTTGTAAATTTGCAAATTCCCTCACAACCTAATGTCAGATGTATGTACTGGGCTTTAGATACTCCGCTTGTCAAACCACTGTAAATATGTTAAGGAAATTAAGGTGGCAACATGAGTTTCCTGTATGGTTTGTGGTTAAGTTGTTGCAACGTCTACCCACTTCTTGACACTGTTTTACATGTTTTGTGTGTGTGTGTGTGTGTGTGTGTGTGTGTGTGTGTGTGTGTGCGTGTGCGTGTGTGTGTGTGTGTGTGTGTGTGTGTGTGTGTGTGTGTGTGTGTGTCCGGTTGTGAGATACTCACTATACGCATGGTGTTAAAGGATATATAATAGATCTAGGCATGTTAACAAATGCTGAGTTGTTGGAAACTGGTTATGAAATAACCCTGTTCCTTATTTACTGTCAGAGAGACCACGCAGATCTGCATCATGACAGGAAATGTGACAATCTCCTTTTTAAAAATGATCAGTGTCATTTTGGAGATTCACATATGTGCGTTGGAACATCTCAAACCACAGTCCTACACCATCACATGAAATGAGGAAGGAGTTAAGTTGAATTTAGGTGAAGTTCACCTGTGCACATCCAGACTGTATAACCTGGTTGATGTGTGTGCTGGAGGCCTGAGCACAACCTTTGATGAGAGCAAACAAACAGCTATGGAGACTCAGCTGTCTTTGTTGGTTTTTACTGTTCAATTATATCTTGCAGCCAGAGGCACTCAGTCACACAGAACACAAAGTGTTAGTGAGGAGTTGCGCCCCCCTCTGGGAGACTCCCTGTCTCTGACCCAGGATAGGCTGTCTCCCATTTTTTAGATAACTGTTTTCTGAAGGTGAGGTGATGTCTTAAGTGTAATAAGTTAGTGTAGTATATACTTGTCTGATTCAATTCGAAACATCTTTTTGTTTCCAACACCATATTCTCCCAACATTACTGCTGACACGGTCAACATATTGCTACTGTGTCTCTTGTGTTAACTGTTTGAGATCTGCAAACAAAAGTCAGGAGCCTTTCACGTTGTAACATTTGCTTTATTACCCTACAATTTAACAATGTATAATTGGCATTACGGCTGGCATAGTCTACCCTATGTAAAAGACGGATTCAGTAAAAGCAAGTTATATCAGCGATCAAACCAAGCCAGGGCAGAACAGTGAAGGACATTGATGTGGGTGCACACTCTTCATACATTTCAACTTTTCTCCATTCTTGAACGTCTCAACTTTTTTGTGGATGCAAAGGCACATGCAGCAGTCGTTATACCATTTACATTTTCTTTGTTGCAAATTTTAACAGTGAGCATTGACTCAGAAGCATCAGTTGGTATAACAATAGGTATAACAGTAGGTATAACAATAGCTTTTGGTGTTAATGTTTCTTTTTTTTTACCCTTCTGGAATTATACACTTACATTTCATCAGAAAGAAAACATTTGTGAGGTGCATAGTAGAAAACAACAGGAAAGGCATGCAACACAATGCAGAGGCAGGAGTTCACAGCAGGGCCTGATGCTGCCTGCAAGGTATGAAAATCCATGGAGAATCTCATCACAACACGTCTGACCCAGATGAGTGTAAGGCATCTTTAGAGTTGTTTCTAGTCTCCACAGTCCTTGATGGGCAGATGGATTCAGAGAGACTGGTTCCCAAGTGGACGGCTGGAGTTTATTCAGCTGAGAGAGAGAGAAAAGGAAAATACTGTGGAGTGGAACTAACTAAACTAACAGGAGCAGAAACATGAGGGACCTTAAATTGAAAAAAAAAAAACCTAAAAACAATTGAATGCAAATGATTGGATGCCGGACCATAATTTTCAATTTTTTAAAAATATTTTACAAAGGCGTAGTTCCTCCATCACATTAATACTCCATATTGGTTATACATTACAAAGACAGCCTGATAAATGATAATGTATTGCATTTTTTCAGTGGCACAAGTATTTTAAAAACTAATTGTAAGCGTATTAGTAGCTGAGGGTGATTAGAGTAATATGGTACCTCTTTCCTTCGGTTCAGTTGCGAGGCTGAGGCAGCAAAGTGTAAACAACTTTGGAGGAGTCCTTTGGTTTTTTATCACCACCTAGTGGCAGGTTGTGGACCTGCACCTGGTCTGGACTGTATCAACATCAAAAACAAACAGAGACAATGTGAGGTTGTGTGGCCAACTGATTCAGATTACAGCCAAAACAGAGATATTACACAAATCTGGGACAAATCTGTACTCTCACAAACAGAAGAGGCTGAAAGTAGAGGAGGAATGAAACCAAGGAGAAGGTGAAGACAGGAGATGATGACAAAAAGGGAGTGAGAGGGAAATGGGATCAATGAGCCAGTGTAGCCGTAAAATAAAATTTACTGCAGTAAATTGTAGATTGTTGCTGTGGTCAACAGATGTGTAGGGAACAGATGGGAGTAGACAGCAAAGAGAAACAGTTAAACAGGGGGATGTAGTTCAGAGGAGGAGAGACGGTGATAGAGAAGGTGGAGAATGGAGTGTGGTTGGATGTGTGGATTGTTTTTCCACATGACTACAGGATGTGTGCCGGGTTTCATCTAAACCAGGTTTATAAAGAAACACTACAGGCTACCTGGACAACCTGGAGTAGTGGACAGTGATGTAGTTGGTGGGCTTGTGAGTTTCGACTTCTGTGACAGGTGGAGCATCCTTTAGAGGAACGATAGAGGGGTGGGAGCTGTCACTCAAGTCCTCTGGCTCTTCCTGCAAGGATGTACACACACACACACACACACACACACACACACACACACACACACACACACGCGCACACACACACGCGCACGCGCACACACACACACACACACACACACACACACACACACACACACACACACACACACACAGGGTGAGGGGAAGAGAGAAATATGTCAAAAACGAATCAAACATTCAGATTATTTGTTGTAAGGGTTTGTGCACTGAGTGCTCACCGGTATGTCAGACATCTTGCCCTTTCTCAGTGAGAAGCTTTGCTGGGACGTCTCATAGAACATGGTGTCAGATGTTACTGACGGACGCTGAGGTCACAAACACACAAGCATCAACACAAACACACAGGGGAACAAAACAGAGAGCAACAAACACACATCAGAGACAACAATAGAAAAAGATCCTGACTATTGTGGAAGATTAGATGGATCTTTGAGACAGAAATAATCACGCAGTGATAACTGTACCTTGTTTGCTACTTCTACTGACTCCACATCTACCCTGTGCATGTTCTTACTGCGAAGACATAGGAGCAATTAGCAAACCAAAACCATGTCATAATCACTATGTTACTTAATATAGAAAATACAGAAAATATTCAGTGAACTTTATTTGACTACATAAAGAAGCCACAATGGACATTAGATCTGAAAAAAAAAAAACTATAATAACCGACTACAGTGATAGGCCGTTGAGCAGTAGAGTACATAGCAGTGTCCTGGCTGATGCCATTGTTCATGAGTTCAGAGCAGACAAACACTGAACCAGAGTGGTGGACATGGCAGAAGAGCAAAGATGAAGCAACTGCTCTCCAAGAAGAACATTTCTGCACAATTAGAGTTTGCTTAAGTCCACATTACTAAGTCAGAGAGCAAATGGGGGAAATGTTGTGTGAAAACAAAGCTTAGCAAACCTTTTCAAACAAGATGTTTCATCATGTTTCCTTCTGCTCAGTCAAGAACGAAATAAAAACATTGTGCCTTTTGTGTTTGTTGTGTCATTAACTATTTTCAGGTCTCAGATGAGATTCTTGTCACATTTCAGGTCAATCATCTAGCAACACCACTTCCTGTCACCTGATCATAATGGCCACAGTAAGAGTGATGAGTCCAGCAGACACGCCCACTGCTGATGCCAAGGCAATGATCTTGAGACGCCCTGCCAGTGGAAGGATAGTAAAGGTCATCAGCATGACGCGAAGCGACACTTGGACAAAAATAGTCGTGCAGGGAGCTGAAACTGAACAGTGGACATGAAAATAGAAAAGAGAAAACACAAGCAGTAAAAGGAGCAGTGCATCAGCCTGTAGCTGTCTAGACTGGAGACTCATGTTTCCAGTTGTGATTTCCAAACCCAACTCCACTTCTTCAGCTGTCGAGACCCAAATAGTAGGTTTCCACAACACCTCCTCCTCTGCCCTCATAGTGAGAGGGCTTTACATGACTCACCGTGACTCATAGAAAAACAGTTAGGAATCATGAGACCATACACATTGAAGACCAGAGCCTGAACCCCGTGCTGCGACATTGACAGGAAGATTTTTATCACTCATCACTTCAAAAACACGGAAACCTCTCCAACCCCGCCTCGTGCCGTAATCTCATTTAAAAATAACTGAAAACTTTTCCCTGCGTTAATCAGAAACACAAAAATGTTTCATCAAGGTTACTGGACACGCATCGCCTCCTCTCTCCATATGCTAAAAGTCACAGTCCCATACGTTCACAACTTCATCCAAGCTCATCATCCAACATCACAACTTCCCCAAACTCACACCATTAAACCATTTTCTTTTTTCAGTGTTCATTTCACTGGTTGGACTTAGTAAACGTGAGCAGTGACTGAGCATGATTGCTAAGTGCAAAAATAAAAAATCCATTCAAAGTATGTCCATGGGATTTAATAATAATAATCTCTTGTTGAATGGAAAATGTACTGATCTAGTATAAACAGATTGACAAGGAGTTTGAAAGCTGAGCCAATAATCAGCTATGATTCTTCACATACCTCTGACTCGTACAGTGAGGACTGGAGAGCTGTGGGCTCCTATTCGATTCCTGGCCTCACAGTAGTACTGACCGCTCTCCCCTGGTCCGACCTCGGAGAAGGTGAAAACAGGGCCGGCCTTGGTGCCCCACGCTACATGATGGAGCGAGACAGATGATCACAACATCCACTCATTGCCTCAGATACTGACAAACAGATAAACCGAACTAACATGCATGAGTCTTTACTGAACTAAATCCACCTCACCCCAGAGTGAGTTCAGTATTGTTGATATTGTAGTGTTAACCTTAAGTTGAATCACATTTTTAGGATGCTAACATTGAACAGAGCCCCCTTCAGAGATGCGGTGCCATGTGAAGTTGTCCACAGCTGGGTTGGCTTGGCTGCTGCAGGTCAGGGTCAAAGGTCGGCCAGCATCCACCACACTGGAGGGACGAGCCAGAACTGAGGTGTTCTTAGGAGGATCTGGGGAAAGAGTGTGGGAGAAACTACAATGTAAGTGTTGATGTTCATTATATTCATTAAAGGGGTTTGAAATATGAAAACTATCTATGAATAGAGCATATACTGTCTAAATCTACAATCACACACACACACACACACACACACACACACACACACACACACACACACACACA
>JAFBJQ010040717.1:0-37740 GCA_016785345.1 Trinectes maculatus
CCCAGCGCCCCCTATGGGCCAGCCGCCTCTGACACACACACACACACACAAAACCAACTGAGTTTGGTTTTGACGTGACATTTTAAAGTTGATTAAGATCAGCAGCGGGTTATGCAGCTAACCTTTAGAGTTTGGAGATAATGAGTATACTTGCACAGCATACTCATAAGAATATCATATGAGTATATTACATAAAAATGTCATTGAATGGTATAAATAAGAAGTCGCAATTTTGCTACAACCACAGCTGTAAAGGCATCAACATATCTGGACGTGATCCAGAACACATCTGAAGGAGGACTGTAATTTCCCAATTTGGGATCAATAAAGTATATCTATCTATCTATCTATTTATGCCCACAGATATATGCATGTATGCATATGATGTAAATAAAGATTGTAAGTTAATACATAGTTTAAATGGGTCTGGAATGCTACAGTAGCTAGACTGTAACAATTAATAACATGCGATTAAACTGTGGTCCAGTGATCGTGGGCCCCTGTAGATTCGATCTATCAAAAGTGTATGTTTCTCGCTTAGCCAAAACACTGAGGGATGACTCCTCACCACAGCTGCTGTCACACAGGAGGGCCGAGCTGCAGGAGAGACAGAAGATTTACAGGTGCAGCGACAGCTCAAAGTTAACCCTTTACATTCTACAATAAGTTTGATGTGTGTACTTGAATTGTATCATAACGTGTGTTTATGTGTTAGGTGGGTGACGTGGGCTCCAGGGATTCCCAGATGCATTGATGCTAAGACAGAGGCAGATTTACCACAAGATGTTCGCTTTGATAATGAAAAGCGGAGCGATTTTGAACATTCCTTACATTATGCGTAGGTGGTGCACACACACACACACACACACACACACACACACACACACACACTCACACACACACACACACATACACACACACACAAGTATACGAAAGCAACATTAGATGCATGTCAGGTGCATATGTGTATGTTTACTTTCATCAGCTTGCTGGAGCTGTCTCTGAAGAAGCTGGCCATCAGGTTTGGAAAGTCCTGGACTGACCTGGACGATTTCAAACGGATCTTCTGGAAGCTGAAAAGTCCCTTAGCTGGTGGGTTAAAGATGCACCATGTGATCCTGCATGGTTGCAGCACAATTTCATTATTGTCACAAATCGTAGGCATCTCCCTCTGATCCTCTACCTGCCTGCCCCCTGAACGCATTGTGAAAAAGTCTGGTCTCGGGAGACAACACAGTGGTCGAGGTTTCGTAAAGCTCTTGAACATTGCTTCTCCTCAGTGATGGAGTAATTCAGTGCTGTAAAGTCATATCAGGTTTCACTTAGGAGACAGAGTTTGGGAGCTTTTGTCCTACCTACTGGGAACAGCTTTGAATACACAATGTTTGCTCTTAGAGAGTATTTATTACCAAACTTAAAACTGGCACTGTTGCTACTGTGTGGAGGAAGTCTCAGGGGTAGCTCTTCCTCTGTGCTAAATACAAAGTAGTTTTACATTGTTTGTTTATATAACCTGACTTGATGAGCAATGGGAGAAACTTCCAGCAATGATTACAGTCATGGGTCATCATATATGTGTGTGTGTGTGTGTGTGTGTGTGTGTGTGTGTGTGTGTGTGTGTGTGTGTTAGAGTACTGTATGAACCACTGGAAGGAGGACTGGTTCTTTGGGTACCAGTGTTTGAACGGCTCCAATCCGAGGATGATCAGAAGGTGCAAGAAGCTGCCAGAGAATTTCCCTGTCACATCAGATATGGTGCAGGGCTCCATGGCTACTGGGACAACACTAGACAGACAACTCAAGGTATGGAAATGAATTATATCGGTGCCTAGGATCTTTACAGTTCTTAATTTGACATTAAATAACTAAATAGCTAAATGACTGCTTATGATTGCTATGTTTACGTCCAGGAAGGGAATATCTACCTGCTGGACTACGCCATCATGGATGGGATTCCAAGCAACACAATCAAGGGTCAGCTTCAGTACAATGCTGCTCCACTCTGTCTCCTGTATCAACACCCAGATAATGGACTCATACCTATTGCTATACAGGTATGTCGTTCACACCTATCATGCAAAATGAACTCAATTGAAAAGTCAAAGAAATTAGAATAGTGTTGTTGTTGAGACAGTAATGGTCAATTAGTTTAGTTGTTGATGTTACACATTTAATTAGTCTGAGGATGTGAAAAATACAAAAAACAGCAAACTAAATGTGAAAACATTCACAGGAAATTGAAAACATTTTTTAAATACAGAAACTACTGAAATCAAATAAGAGAATACTGAATATAAATGTAACAAAAAAATGTCAATACTGAATGTAAACCTGTTATTTTCTTTGATTACAAATAAACAACATAAACATGGGCACATTTATGAAAATATAAAAAGTGAAACAATTGAGGGAATATTATGTCAAAATACATGTATTCAAGGACAATTTAAGAATCATTTATTCCTAACATTGTCAAGATTGAGTACTGTGAAGTGCTGGATCCAAGGAGTTGCAGAACACCGTAGAGTTGAGGCGAAGATATTTATTAACAGAGTTCTCAAAATCGATACTAAAACTGAAGGCGACTCTTAGTCAGTGACGTAAGAGCGAATCAAAACCGAAATGTCTGCGCAGAGGCGAGAAGGAGAGCAGAGCTGGAGCTGGCAGCAACACAAGTCAGGATATCTACGGGAAATAGAGCAGACGGTCAGCATACGGAACCAGAATTCTTAGAGCAGCAAAAGCGCAGCGAGACTCACAAAGTACCATGGGTACGAGGATAATCCGGCATCGGAGTAACGTTCTGACGCTCCTTAAGAAGAGAGGTAGATTGTCTCGATTGACAACAGGTGTGACTCGTGAACTGCCAAGTGGGAAGGACCAGCTATGCCTCCAACCAGGCACGCGCTGCAGACAGATAGAGGGGAGGAAACACACAACAAACCAAAACCAAAACAAAGCAGGGCAAAAGCAAGGACCACAAACACAGGATCATGACAAACATGGCACAATGGTAAGAAAATATATGATGAATTTTATTGAGGAAACAAAAAAACATTATTCCTGATGGCAGAGGGTCACGGGTAGAAGACTGTGGACAGGACTGGTGATTCTTATCCGAAATGAATATGGTGCAGGTGGTTTTATACATGTAATATCCAAGTACTAGTAGATTAGTATGTGTCCCATGTTCGCCCACAGCTGGAGCAGACTCCAGGCCAGGATACGCCCATATTCCTGCCCACAGACCCCCCCCTTGCCTGGCTCCTGGCTAAGATATGGGTGCGCCACTCTGAGTTTCAGGTGTTCCAGCTGCTCTCTCACCTGCTCAGGACCCACCTGGTGGTAGAGGTGTTTTGTGTGGCCACTCTGAGACAGCTGCCTGCTGTGCACCCTATTTATAAGGTAAAACCAACCATTAAAGATTTTTATATCTATCTATCTATCTATCTATCTATCTATCTATCTGCTGTCAATGACAAATAAAGATTCTTGATTCAATCAATTAATCAATGGGAGACAAATGAAGGGGAAATTGAAAACAATTAATGTAATGAAACAATAATTAAAAGCAACGTGTCTCTGTTGTTGTTGGGTTGTTATTGCTGAGGAATTGTTATACAGTGAACCCTTGTTTATCACGGGAGTTACGTTCCAAAAAGAACCCGTGATAGGCGAAATCCGCGAAGTAGTCAGCTTTATTTTTTACAATTATTATACAGTACTATAGAACGAAACCAAAGATCAAGACCTGTTTTCAGGCCTAAGCATTTGTTTAAGAAATAAAAATAGAAGCGTTTTCTAACAAATAACTATGATAGTTTTTTTTTTAGAAATACTGTCAAATAATCATTTTAATAATCAACCTACGCGGTTGGACACATTGTGACTGACGCGAATTTCACAGTTCCTCTGACTGTGCCTCTTCGTGCTGACTCCGCTCCGCTGTAGCGTCTTTTTCTACTGAAGGCCGTGGTGCAGGTGTCTTTGTCGGTGCAGAACGTTTCGTCGACATTGTGGGTTTTGTCGTGGAGACAATATGCAAACATGTAAATTTGCCAAGCCGAACGCATTCTGTACTGGACAGAGACGAGACACGGAGGAGATTGATTGACATTGGCCTACAGTCCCTGAGCCAATCAGGAGACAGAGTAAAAGTTAGCGGATGGGTAATTGATGCTGGTGGAAAGGTGAATCACTGTGGTGAGTCCGGTTAGAACTCAAAAAAAGACTCAGTTGCTGTAGTATGCCGATTTAATGACTTGAACACTACAAACAAACTTTCTCCTATTTCTCTCCTTCCTGACTCCTCTGCTTGTGGGCGAGACGGTCGGGTCTAAGCTCCGCCCTTTAAAGGGCCAGCGTCTCCGTCCCGAGCACAGCCTTTTCCACACAGAGCACAATGCGCGTGCATATACAGTACTGTAAAAAAAAAAAAAGCATAACAAACTGCACTAAAAAATCCGTGAAACAGCGAAGCCACAAAAGGTGAACATGGAAACTAATGGATAGAAATTTTCACATGGTTGCTAATATGTGTGTTTTTTTTTTCATCCATAGCTCCTGGCCCCTCATCTGCGCTACACCCTCGAGATCAACACAAGGGGGCGCAGTCAGCTCCTCTCTGCTGAGGGCATCTTTAAGCAGGTGTTGTTCTCCGAAACAGCATATTTGATTTGGGCTTCCCATGTTTGCTGTAAACGTCTTAATCAAGGTAACATGGTTGTTTGAAATGTTTAGGTTGTGTCCACAGGTGGCATCGGCGTGCTGGTTCTGGCTCAGAGGGAGTACAAAGTGCTCACCTACCGCTCTCTTCAGCCCTACAGTGACTTCACTGACAGAGAAGTGTCCAACCTCCCGAAATATTTCTACAGGGAACACAGTCTGATGTTGTGGGATGCCATCTACAGGTAGAGATCACATCACTGTCTTTTGGAGAGATACACACACACACACACACACACACACACACACACACACACAGAGACAAAACCACACTGCTTGAAACTCTTCTTTCAGTTTTGTTTCAGGAATAGTCGGCCTGTACTACCAGGCAGACCATGACGTGCTGGGGGACCTGGAGCTCCAAGCCTGGTTCCACGACCTGTCATGCGAGGGGTTTGCAGAGCTCCCCTGTTTTGGTGAGTCATTTTTATAACTTTTTTTGTGTCCTAAACAGTTCTCATTTATCAGCCTTTTTGTATAATTCATTCACACATATACACACATGTACAATATGAGATGGAATTTCCAAATACTCAACATTATCATCATCAATAATCAATAATACAGTGATATGTGTATCTGCAGCTTGATGATGCATACACTGTATTTTAGGTCTGCCCACTCATCTCAGCACCAGAGATGAACTGTCCACTCTGCTGGCAGTGTCCATCTTTACCAGCACGGCCCAGCATGCTGCTACTAACAACGGACAGGTAATGACACGCCCACTCTTATGTTGTACACACTGTAAGTACCATATCATATGATACATATGGTTGTTGTTGTTCCAAGATGCTAAAAGCTGCTGCTTTACTATTAATGGTTTGAAGCTTGTTTGAAATGCATAAAAAAACCTTATTTTTAGTTTGACTGGTGTGCTTGGGTCCCCAACACCCCCTGCACCATGAGACAACCCCCACCAACAGACAAGGATGCTGTTACCATGGGGATGATCATGGACACCCTCCCTGATGTCAGCCAGTCCTGCCTCCAGATGGCTATCACATGGCATCTGGGGCGAGTCCAACCTGACGCTGTGAGTCCACCTCTGTCTGGTTTGCATTGTGATGGATTATACATTTAATATTTGATTTACACAAGCCCCTGTGAAAACTGTTTATACAGAGATCTGCAAGAAGAGTCAATAATGAAGTTCACTGATTTTCTTTTAATAAACGTATTGCAAAGACCATAAAAAAACTTATTTTTTTTAACCTAGATTCCTTTGGGTCAATACAAGGATGAGCTCTTCACTGAGGCTGAGGCTGTGGAGCTGATCAGCAGCTTCAGAAAAGAGCTGGAGAAGATTGAACATGACATCCTGAGTCAAAATGAAGGACTTGAGCTGCATTATCATTTCCTCTTGCCCAGTCGCATAGAAAACAGCATCACTATATAGATGTACTGATGTTCACCTCAAACCAGGATCTGACTTTATTACGTTTGTTAGTCACTCAAATATTCTACACAGTGTGCCCCCAGGCATTTATCAGAAATACTTGACAAGTATCTATAAACCTGAGAGTCAAGAAAAATATTTTACAAAAATTTGATATTGATATTGAGAAGTATAATTATTGATACAATGGAGGACACGTATTGAATTCTAGGTTGTTTTTATTTCTGCAAACAAATATTTGAAGCACTTGTGATCTGAGGTACAATTAATCTTACCATAAATATGTGACGGAGCAGATCACTGATCTTCTCCAAGACACTGTCCATTTTCTTCGTGACAACGTGAATAGGAATGGCAGGGACCCAAACATATTCTGCTGCTGTCAGGTGCGTGTCAGGACATCAGGTGGCACTACTGCAACAGGTACCCCTGAGAAAAACATGACGTTTTCATGCGTTGGAGTTAGAATAACAGAACTGAATGCTCATATAAAATATTATATTATGAGTAATTATGAATAATTGTCTCTGTAAGATCTGTTTGTTTAAGACTGCACATTAGTGTGCCTGGCTGGGTTTACTTCCCTTGTACACAATCTCACACTGAAACAATGAAAACCATCATAACCATGTTCGCTTGATACATTTAGAGTTGTTAAAGCTTCAATTATAACTCAATAACCTCATAATACATAGAGAATCAGTCCACATAATTCTGTCTACCTAACCATCTATCTATCCATCCATGTAGATAGATGTTTGACAAAATGTGCAAAAATATTTCATATAAATAGTCTTATAATAAAAGCTTTGCGTCACGTGACTTTCTTCTCAATGGCCGTGGCGTTGTAACACTACGCTGCATTCTGGAACCGTTGGAATTCTCCGCCCACTCTGATAACAGAATCGAAAATAATACAGTTCCTGGTCAGTTTAGTTGCTTTTATATAGAACTGGCGGAAGTATTCATCATCTGTTTAGCCAGATTCTTTAATTTGATGATTTTACTATCATTAACTTTGTTCAAAAGTAACTCGTCGTAAGTTGAACTGTCTTAAAGAAATGAAAAACTAACACCGTACAGGTCAAGATTCTATTGTTGTGAATCGCTACACCGTTGAAGATTACGGGGGACCTTGAAGGCATCAGAGGCCTTTTGGCTACATTGAGTGGATGAAGTGAGCTGTTAGCTTCTGTTAGCTTGAAGTGCTGATGCCACTTGCTCGTAAATAATAAAACTCTATCACTAGCACCATGCACTGCTCGGCATTAATGCTGGACTTCTCCGTGCTCAGATACAGCGACGCAGTGCATCCGTAGCTGCTCTGCTACATTTACACGAACAACACATGTCGCTTAGCTACGCTGTTAGCATCGTAACAGCTCTTCCGTCAACTCGAAGGCGTCACTACAATCACGGTCTATGAGAGTACAAAGATCAGCAACATGACCTCAGCTTCAACTAAAGTAAGTTATGACTATATGATGTACTACTATTATGATGTATTTTACCCAGCGGCCATTGCAGCTTGTTCATCATGTACACACACGCTCTTTGGGTTGGTTATTTTAATAAAGTGGCTCGATCGTCAATTGGCGATGCAGTGACTTTCATTTTTGTGTCAAGTCCACTGATGTGAACTGAGAGTTCTGTTTTATTGTTCTCTCCATGTGTGTGTGACAGGTTGGGGAGATCTTCTCTGCAGCTGGAGCTGCCTTCACCAAACTAGGAGAGCTCACCATGCAGCTTCATCCAGTGGCAGACGCCAGTCCTGCAGGGTAATACACACACACACTGACAGTGAAATACAGTGGTGGCCAAAAGTATTAGCACACTTGGCAGGTTTCAGTTGTTTTAGTTGAATTGTCCATTAAAATACATATAAAATGAATGAAATATCTACAGTCATCATCAGTATGCTCTATAAAGATTTAAGGAGATTTAATTTGATCTCTTAATGTCACACTGTCAATGTTCCTTCAGAGAAGAAGCCAGATGACTTGTGTAATCACTGTCAGGTGTGATGGTTAAATTGATGGTGACTTAAGAGTCCTAAGACATTGCTGTGTGATTGCTACAAAAGGTGAACATCCCAAATATCAAAGTTTAAAGTGAATCAACGCACTTCATCTGATATTTGTTGTGCTCAGAGCAAAACCATCTGCAGGTTTTATGAACATTATGAAATGAAATAATGTTCTGGAGGCAAAAAAGGGTCAGGCTATATCACCTTGGCCTCGGCGATATAGCCATGTTTAGCAGTAAGGCTCAAAAATTCAGTTTTCTGTTACTGGTGTAAATATGAAAAATACATTTCCCATCTTCCCTTCAGTGCTCAGACAAAGAGCACAGCCAAGAGGAAACTATATGAAGATGGAGGTCCGTCCTCCTCTGATGGACCTAAGAAGGTCATCAAGAAAGCCACAGTTACCGTTGCCATGGCAACGCAGGGCACCCCACATGTCATCTCTGTCCCGACAGCTCAGGTTGTTGTGTCTTCAGGACTACAGGGGCCCTCGTCAAACCAGCCTCCCCTGAAGAAACAAAAGACTGCAGGTGAGGCGGGTACAACGTGGAACTACACTTGTTTCCTCATCACAGATTCATGTCCATCCTATATATAAACCAACAGTTACTACAAGCAAAACTAATAAACACAGTGTTTTTGGGTAGCTGCTATTTTGCATTTCCTCTGGTTTCTAAATGTAAGATGCAATAAATATGCATGTGTGTGTGAGTAGATGTGACCCTCAGTGCTCTGAACGACTCAGATGTCAACAGTGATCTCGTGGACATTGAGGGACTGGGAGAGGGCTCCAGCTCCAAAAAACTCAACAACTTTGACCAAGGTTATTTACCTGTAGGAATTACCAATATGTTGCACCTGTATAGATTGTTTATCCAGATACAAATTGGGATTTATGAATTTTATACAAATAAAATTTGATTTGTGTAAGTAGCCTGACATTGATGTTTAAAAAAAAACTGTGCTGTATCTGTGAAGTTTTTTTAAAGCCACAGTGTGCTGCATGATGTCCTTAGCCTGGATCTCATGGATTTGGTTAACTGTAACAAAAGTATAGAATGACTCCAGCCTTTCCTCTAACAGAGCTGTACCTTCTGCTGGCTTTTTTCATAGATAACCTGAACCTGGACTCCAGCCTCATCATGAACCCCAGTGACCTTCCTTTGCTGTCCCGTTGACCTTTTACCTTCTGTGAATCAAAACAATTAAAGTAAGCAGATTAGTAGATAACATCTACTTAGTGCTCAGAGAGCAAACTAACTTTACTGGTTGTACCTTCGAAGATGAATAAAATGGACTGATGTTTTGTGCCAGATGATGTTGAGCACGTTAGTGTAATTATTTAATTATTAAATATTATTTCAGGTTTTGTTTACAGAGCTTTCAAGTCATCATCATTAAGTAGACTTTGTTTAAGAAAATAAAAGTATTAATTTTCTAAGAGTCAGATCTAGGTCAATGATCTTATGCCCCCACTTGTAGTAAAGAGTAGGTTAGCATAGTATAGATTAGAGAAAGGGGGAAATGGCCAGTAGGGCTCTGTCAAAAAAATAAAACAAAGTTTGGTTTCAGTGGGAAATGCGTGCTGGAAAACTTTTCTTGGCAAACAACAGCCCTGACAGAAGATCTGGAAGGAGGGATAAACTGCCGTGTGTGAGCTGCCGAGGTTTTGCCAAGTTTGTTTTTGAAGTTTGGGAAGAGGCAGGTTAGCCACAAGACGGTGAATAACATTGCAAAATGTAACACTGTTACTTTTCTACGCAATATTTATTATCCCCTTTCTCTTGTGACCAGTTCTTCTCATGATTTAAGTACTGTATTATTAGCATTACTGTTATTTCTGGATTGTGTATTTAGAGAATAACCAAACAACAACCATGTTGTTGAATGCTGTTGGAAATTCCCTCTTGGTAGTCATCATTAATTGTGTGTGCATATAATCTCACTGCGGTTCTTCTTCCACAAGACATCAACAATCTGTTTAAAATTCAATAGCAGTTACAGATCTGATTTGACACCATTATGATCACCATTTCTTCCGTTAATATTGTACATAACAACCGTACCTCTGATTTGTTCTTTTCTAGTATTTAACAGAGACATTCATCTGAATGTATTCTTAATTTTAATACATACAGGTTGTTTGTAAATATTGTTCTAAGTGTGCTTGAGATTCAGGTATATAATATAAATTTAAATATAGTACAAGCACATAATTTAGATAAGTTAACCTGAAGTGGACCATTGTAGTTTGATTGAGGCCACTTTAGAGGGATTGACCCATAATGTTAAATCAGGATTTTTTAATAAAGATGATGTTCATGTGAATGTTATTTGGAACAGATAATTATAGGTTTTGTGCCATGCTCCTCTATTAGATTAGTTTTAGGACACACACAAATGGAAGACTATTTCTTTTACACTTGTTACTTTTTTATTAAGTCATCATGCATTACAGCCATTATCCACATTTAACTGTTGACCAAGACCAATATATTCCAATAACTAGTTTCTTCAATAGTTTACTCTGATGTATTTTCATAGGCATCAAGTATAAAAGGTACAAAGACACTTGTTAATGTGTTGTGGCAGAATGGTAATGAAAAAGGGTGTATGTCTGACAGGAGCAGCACATATCATACTGGCAATGTAGAGAGAAATACCAGTAATGATGTGCTGCTGCAGCCAGACACACTGACTGCTGGCCTTAGTGCGTTTGGACGCATACACCCACACACTAAAAAACAATAAAGTGTAGACTCGGTGTGTTCTATAAAACTCAGAATCTTGAACTGCTGCATCAGTAGTCTGGCTCCCAATATGTCAGAACTGTACTTACTGTGCAGTTACTGAGAATGTTGTAAGAAGAAATAATTGTATCAAACTTCAACTTTGGGTAGTGATGACTAGACTGGACAGTGACTGGGGTGGTCAGTTTCTATTAGGCAGCTTCAACACATTCACTTCTTAAACACAACAACAACATGTGGTGCAGGTTGTTAAACACTCTCTGCCAAGTGAATAGACACTTTGAATAAAGCTATTTTAAAGCACTGATATCAAAGTATCTGCACCAGAGCTCAAGTAATTAAAATGCAATAGCAACAACAGTACATGTTGAATCTGGACATGAAAAAAACCAAATATAAATATTGGTAACTATCAGTTTAAAAGCTTATTAACCAAACTTATTTAGTTTTCATAAAGTCAGTTTTTTTAAACATAATAAGCTTCATTTATTAATTAACATATTCAAACATATTACGTGTAGGTTATTAGAAAAATTGCTGTAAACCATACAGCAGGAACTGATGGTATACATTGTTATTTATACTACTACTGGTCAGCTGGGGAGGAAGAACAGTCTGTTGCTTGCCTAGCAACTGTGCTTTGTACCCAGATGACTACAAATGCTGAATTTTTATTTTATTAACCATAACATGATCATGGTTAGTTTATCACTCATCTGACCCTTTTCCCACAACTCAAATGATCTTTTACAGTTAAGATGTGGATGCTTTGTGCCAGATGATGTTGGATGTTCTTCAGGGACAGAGGTCCTTTTGGTAGCAACTAGTTAGCAACCATAGTAGTTTAGTTGCTATGTGATGATTTTGTTTTATACAAGCATAGTGCACTCTTATATTGTATATCAATAGGTGATGTTAAAGACAAAAAATTGACTACAAAAACATGTCTTCTATTGGTTGCTGCATAAAATTAAGTGAATGTCAACAAATAAGAATAGACCTTTTTGTATCACTTTTATTTGAGGAAGAGTTTAAAGCCTGAGGTTTGAGATAACAATTTGACTCACTTGTTTCCTGTTGTTATAGAACAAAATACAAAGTACTAAATACATATGTCACAGTATTTACTTTTTTGTTGTTTTTGTTAGTTATCACAATTAATTATTGCATTTTTTAATACTTAAAAGTATATTTTACTTTAATTTTGTGTTCCACAGACATCTTTTTCTTTTTACCAGTTTCCCAAACTTTGTTATTAGTTCACAAAAATTGTTGTATGGGGGGATTCTCAGCTATTCCCCTATTTGAATAATGAATGTGAATAAGAAATAAACATGCTATTACCCTTTGTGAAAGTAGTAAGAAGATTTTTGGTCTCAAACAACTGCCAATCCTAGTATGTAATTTAGTAAATTATCCTATTCAGACTTTATTAGAACTAATTACAAAACTGCCCAATTAGATACTATTTATTTCATTACCAATTTACTATTTTTTTTATGTCAAGCCTTTATGCCATTGCAATAATTAGCCTCATTACATGTTGTCTTATAACACAAACAGTAATTAAAAAAAGCAGGAATTAGAAGTGTAATCTGCAGAGAAAACTGAAAATAAATACGACAGTATTTGTCATTGTAAATAGGACATACACAGTGAGGTGAGACCACAATCACTGACTGACACCGACCTGGTAAAATGCAAAGTACACAGACACTTAAACACACTGTCAGAGTTTTTTGTTGTGATTGTAAAAATTTGAAATACCAGTATAATGCCAGAGTACTTTTGATTTAGCTGGATAGGAGATTTTTTTTTTTCGATTTTGCAATATTGGAAGAAGAAACATTACACATACACAACTCTTAGAAGACAAGAAGCAGTAACAAGAGGTACTTCAGTCACACTTGTAAGACATGTCAGGTTTGACCAGGTGCACCTCAGAGTGTGTTGTTGGAATCCCAGGGCTCACAGTGGCAGCACATAATGATTTGGAGTAATTAAGCACATAACTGCAAAACATGATGTGCTGCTAGAGCGCACCCTAGACACACTGACACCATGAATACACCCGATGTACTGGCTCACACTGCACACACTCAAGGGGAAAACATGGCAGTTAGGTTAACACTCAACATCTTACAGGGAATTTCATGATAGTCTGGTGTTTTGTTATATGTAAGCAAACAATATCCTAACCTTTTCTCCATTTTGTTTTTTTCCCTCAAAATGCAGACGGGTTAAAAGTAACATGCATTCTTTTTCCTTATACCAAATTTTCTATTACCTTTCTGATTATACTATTATTTACACAAAACCTTACTGAAACGGACACCGCTAGAGTACCACAGAAATTGTAATAAACTAAATGAAAGATTTAACACATGTTTAAAATTAAAAAGCAGAAACAGTTAAGAAACAACTGAGACCACGTCTTTATTCTGCTGCTTCTTTATGTGAAAATGCATTTTATTTTGACTAAAGAATATGATATTCTAATGTAAAGTTATTAGTCTTAACCCTGAATCCTTTTTCATACTGTTATAAATTTGCCAATGAAATTATTTGACTATACCCCAATACAGCTGTTGCAAGAGAGTTTTTGGATAATGTTTAATAATATACTCTTGGTATTGGTGCAGCACTAAACAGATTCCTAAAAAAAAATTATTTAAGTTTGGAGCATTTTTATTTAACTAATCATACCCTGTTAACATTTAATAACAGAATATGGTTGTTGAGGGCTTATTTATCAATTATTTTTTGATTTTATTTATGTATCTCCTTCCAGAGACAATGCTGAGATGTGGACACGTCTGATGTAGATACAATTAGTTTCAAAATTAGTTTCAAAATATCTCACGTGTCTGCCTATGTACAATTTTATTTCTGTATTCAAATAATAGATATCAGTTTGGTAAAGAACATATAGTTTGCTATTTTCTAAACAATATTAAGTGAAAGACAGTAAAGTAAAAATGAGACCAGTTAGTTTGTAGCAATACAAAAAAAAGAAAAAGAAGAGGGACAGTGTGTTGGGCTGAACAGCATCTCACCTGAACGCCTGCTGACGGTCACACATTAAACACTGGAAGAGGAAAAGATAAATTAGTGGGACAGGAAATCAAGACTTACTGTCAACTAACTGCCACACACACTACACATAGAAGCTATGATTTAGTTTGACGATTCTGCTTTGAGGACCTTCAGAGACAATATTCGCATCACATTATTACTAAATCTGCTGAGCAAGCAAGATGCTCTCGTGTGTCAAAGCAGACCATACAAAAACATGAAAACAAAAGACCCAGCAAGCCAGAATGAGGAAATGATCCAGACATTTTAAAATAATTTTTAATTAATAGCTTTTTTCTCTCCACACTGCTGCATACATACACATCTCAGAAAGCTGCCTGTGCCAACAATCCTTTCTATATTTAGAATTCAACCGACTCCTGATTAATGTCATTAACTGATTTTTTTTGGGTTTTTAGTACAACAATTTTGTGCATCAAAATTAGGGCTTTAATTAGCTTATTTTGACTCATCAATTTAAACAGAACACAAGAAAAGCCTAAAAAGTAATACCACTACTGTCTACATTAGGTTGCGAATGGGTTTTATCACCTTGAGCAGCCACATTAATGCCACATCACCAGAGAAAAGCAGCTGAAACACATCTCATCAGAACGGAGGTGTTCCATTGTGATTAAGGTGCTTATGGGTGGGATTAAAAATACGTAAATAATACAAATTCTTTACCGTAATAAAGTAGGCCTGAGTGACTATTAGTGAGTATAATTACCCATCAGGCTATTGGTAGTTTTATATGGAAATATCAATAAATATTATGATAAAGTATATTTTCAAGAAAATTTGTTCAATTAAGAACCAAGGCTGTGTCTATTTTAAATGTATACCATTAAATTATACCAACAACCAAAGTCACTTTATTGCCATAGTACAAAAAATTAAAACTCTATAAGGCTTCCTCTGATAAAAAAATCTAGTGTTTAGGGACTGATTTTTAAAAATTTATTGTTAATAAATGTACACGTTTGTTCTATTTATTTTTTATAAGGTTTACAAATTAATGTCTCACATCATTAATACAAATTACAGACAACTGATACTGATAACTACAGTGGAATTTGGTATATTTTCTTAATGGCAAGGTGATTTCTGGTGAGAAAAACATGAAATCTTGACATTTGAGAAACTGAACCAAAGAAATTCTTCCTAATTATTTTTGTTTTTATTAATTCATTGTAATTGTTTGTCAGTTTACTAAATAATGTTTGCATGCTGAACTACCGTATAGACAGTGCACGGTGTACCTGCTAACCAGAAGTGGTGATGTGAAAATCTGTTAAATTATGCTAAGTTGTAATTTAGATGGTGTACGTAAAATTTTTACTTTCAGAAAAGATGGATGTTAGAGATAAAAACATATTGAGGTGAATTTAATGCAAAAATGAAACAATAAATAGATAAATTGATTGGTGGTTACGAAATTTGGTGAACATGGTTGAATTTGAAGAAGTGGAAAAGGCAGTGGCGCTCCTGGCCTGCTCACATGATGTCGTTTAGAGCCATACAATCAGAGAGCTCTGCTGAGGGAAGGTGACTGGAGTTGAAACAAGTGGTCATGACAGCAGGAAGAGCAGTGACAAGCAAGCGTTAGATTCAGACCCAAACTTCGTTCAAAGAAGAAAAAAAGAAACAGAGAAAGAGAGAGGCAGACACAGGAGGAGGTGAGGGAGAAAAGGAAAGAAAAGAGCGCCACTAAAACTGTGGTTGATGGAAAGAACGAGAGAGAGAGAGAGGCCGTGCAGAGCTAAGAATATCTCCTCTCTGTGACTTGCTGCTCTCTCCATTCACAGCAACAGAGGCCATTTTAAACACATCAGGAAAAAAAAACACTTACCGTCTGCTGCAGAGACCATTTACCAAATGATGGACGTTCTAACTACACTTAACTACCAACCAACTGAGAACCACCGTAGTTATCTAACCACAAATCCACCTCACCTTCTCCCCCTAAGATTGTGTGGATGCTCTTACCTAAGGCTGGTGTCCCAAATTTGACACCAACTAGTCCCCAAAGAGATAAATTGAAAACACAGAAAAATCACATACGTATACAAACACAAACACACATACACTGCATTTTCAAACAGGATGACAAACACACTTCAATAAAAATTAAACCAGGAAAAAACAGCACCACTACAACACACATACATGCTATACATACACATGTGACTGTGAATATACCCAGACTACTATAGTGACAGGGAGAAAGCAGAAAAAAGGCTGGTTAGGGGCTTCTGGTTGCCGCTGCTTCTGTTCCTAGGAAGATGGGGGGTGTCAAGGGTGTCAGGGGTGTCAGGGGGGTTGGGGGGTGGCTTTCCTGGTCCCAGTCCCAAAAATTGACCCCCCAAAAACTGAGTATTCCCCCCACATCCTTCCTTCCTGGCCCTTCACATCTTCACCTCCTAGCTATGTGAATGTGTGTCCCAGTCCTCCTCAGTGCTGCCTGCTGCCTCGTTGGAGCCCCAGCTACGCACACTGAGATAGTGAGGAGGCTCAGTAGGCATAAAAACCTACAGGGCTGCAGCCTTTTTCCCCGGCCATCACTTTCTACAATACAAATCAACATTTTTGGGAGCAGCGAAAAATCTAAAAAAAAATCAGGTGACCCCCATGGGTGTGTGTGAGACAAGTGTGAAAGGAGGGGTCTATCTGAGCTCCCGTTAATGAATAAAAAATTTATTTTAAAAGGCGAAGGGGCTGCTGCGCCGAGCCGAGCTCTGAGCTGTAAGCCTGCCAAGCTGCTCGGCTGTCAGACTGAAAGCAAAAGACTGAGGAGACAGGGAGGGAGGAGAGGGAGGGAAATAAAATGAAGAAAGTGTGGCTCTGAGAGGAAGAACTCCACACTCTCACACGCAGTGTTTAAGAAGCCTACTTTCAAGTGTAAAGTTTCAAAAATAAAACCAAAAACCACACCAAAGACGTGGGGGAAAAGAGTGCAACGGGCCAACATTTACACTCTGAGACAGATACAGAAAAGGTTATAGAGGCACTCAGGTGGGGTGGTATTATTGCAAAAATGCGTTTACAGTTACACCCATGCTGCGGATCAGTGTTTGTCCATCTCTCATGTATTTTTTCGTGTAATTTGGTCATGAGATGGGAGTCGGCAGGCAGGAGGCCAACCCTCCGAATGCTGAAAGTGCTGCTCTCAAACTACATTGCTTTACCAGGAGGACACCAAGGCCCTGCCCACCCCTGTTATGCCTGCACAGACAGAGAACTATGAAAAAAAAAGAAAAGCTAAGAAAACCAGGCTGCTCTCAGTTTGATTTGAGTTCTACAACTTTTAGTTAGCATACCATACTGAGGCCCAGTTTGATTTCAGACATTTTCGGTGTACATTAATGTACCATCACATAATTCCAGGATATGAATAATGCTATTTAAAATGGCTAATACTATGTGTGGCTTCTAACAACTAACTAAAATTGACACCACTTATATTTTTAAGTTTTGTAATCACAAAAGTTCCCCTAGAAGTGTGACTTAATTCACATTTTAATAAAATACGTCCCAATATGATTTAAAAAAAATCTGTCCATAATTTTGTCTTGACACAAAATTACAGACAGATGCAGTTCTTATTTTTATAGAATAATAATAATTCAGTGTCAGCATCCAGCTCCAACTCAATGCAGAATATATGTTCAATCTACAAGATTAAATTTTTATTTTAAAATCTATTAATTGTTTGAATACTTTATCATGTGGAAATATCACATAACCAGTTTGAAGTGTAAGGTTTTGAGACTCTTCTCTGTTTTATGTTATTACAAACTGAATATGTTTCAGAACACACCAACCTGGGTTCTGAGAAACAGGAATGTTTTTTTAAAAAAAACAATTTTCTTATATTTCTGACATTTTACCAATTAGTAGTGCAGGAAAAGAGCTCCAATATGTCTTTGACTATAAATGAATTTATTGAGTGCTGTTTATAACCTATGACATAAGTAACTCGTCGTAAGTCCAATTAAACCACAAAATATACAGTACACTGTTTTTGAATATTAGTATCTGCTTTTTTCCATTTGGTGGCAAATTGTGATTATTAAATATGTGAAAATAATTACCACATTTACCCCCATTATAATATTATCGACACTTTGTGAGTCTACTCATTCGAAGTGCTGGTATTGTAGTATTTATGCTGTGCACATTAGCACATAGAACCAGTGTCTAATTAGGATTACTGCTGAGTAAAAGGGAATATGTGAAATTCATAATCCCCTTATATCAGACTCTCCAAAAACACACACATATGCTTATATTGCATTTTTATGCATTTTGTTACTGGGCTTTTACTAATTATTTTTAGTTTTGTTTGAATTTCTGACAAACAAAAAACCTGTCACCTCCTGAATATACAATGACATTTGGGATTTTTTAAACCAAATTCCTACCAGTGCCAAACTAGAAAATCAACTCTAATACTATTACCTGGTGGTGATTACAAATATATAGTATTATAAAGTATATATATAGTATATATAAAGTATTTTAACTGCTATTAAGAGTTTGATATAAGTTGACGGGGACAATAGCTTCTATTAGCGTAGAGGCAGCACTAACACTGTAGTCACCGTAATGTGGAACTGTTAGCAAACAGTGTGACAGCAGGATGACTGACAGGACGAGTTCTGAGCAAACTGCTGAGTCAGATAGCTATTCTATAGAACCGGTGACTATGATTCGAGAGGTTTTGCCCGGTGTTTATTCCCAGAGGAGGCAGCTGTTTCATTTTAACACATTTCAAGGGTCATTTCGATGTGAGCATTGTGGCTCAGGCTGATCGGTCGCAGTGGGCTGGGGTCTTTGGGGAGGGGGCTGTGACTAGGGGAGTGTCCACTTCCACGACTCGCTCAGTTATCTCTCGACTCGAACCCACTTTGTACAGAAATATATTACAGTTCTCCCAAACGCTAAGGTTAGCGTGTATTCAGACACGACTCCAACCGACGTGTCCGATGTAAAAAGAACTAAAAAATAAAATTAAAAACACCGTTACAACGCCACAACAGGCTCTGTCTGAAACTACACCTCTTAGCATGACTCATTACATGAACACCGAAAACACCCAGAATGCTAACTTTCCCTACAACAACAAGTTAACTCGAAGTAGCAAAAAAATAATAATAACAACAACACTTAGATTTGAGTTGTTTTTAACACGTAGTAGGGAGAAAAATAAAATATGCCATTATTAAGTTGCTTACCTTGCGGGAAAATAAAGTCCAAAGAAAGGAGAGTTTTAAATATATCCGTCGTCTTAGAGTGGTTTTGAAAATGAGAAATTAAATTGTGTGTAAAAAGTATTAGAAGCCGGAGTCTCACTCTGTGTCAGTGGAGGATTTGAAAGTGGCGCCAACCGCTGCGCTCCTCAGCTCCCCACACACCCGTCACACGCGCACACACAAAAAATAAATAGAAATTCAAACGCGCGCGCAGCAATATTTCACTCGTATCAAAATGTGCCTGTGAACCAGTACAATCGATCCCCGACGTTATTTCTGAATTAAATCGCTCTTGTGATTTTTATTTATTTTTTGTGTAAAATTAAAATAACCGTCAGAGGCTTTTCCTAGGCCGCGGTGCAGGACGGGATATCGCGCGAGGCGGTTGTATTTTGAATTTCTAACCGGTCAGAGAGAGGAGGGGGGAGCAGGGCGCAGTGACTGTGTGTGTGTGTGTGTGTGTGTGTGTGTGTGCGTGTGTGTGTGTGTGTGTGTGTGTGTGTGTGTGTGTGTGTGTGTGCGTGTGTGTGTGCGTGTGTGTGTGTGTATTAAAAAGGTCAACATTAATGTTAAGTTTGGATTAAAACAGAACATTTAAATGAGGGCAAAATAAACAGACAGAGACACAAAATAAACTTTACTAACTAAACTTGATGATCCTAATTCATTACCGTTATGAAATGGAATTATTGAACTATTCTGCCATCTAGCATTTTGAAAAGAAAAGAAAAACAGTGATGGATGTGTAGTGTTGAAGATAAAAAAAACTCCACAGTTCCCAAAGTTATCATTACCTGATTTCTGTTTCTACTTTATGTACAGATTTGATGGTATTCAAAAGTTCAAATTCCCCAGTGCCACCAACTAGCAGAAATTAGTGCTTGTCCAACACTCCAACAAATCAAGATTTATTTGATTGGATTATCACAAACATTACATATTACATAAAACTATACTGGCAAGAGGACTAACAATGTAAGTTTGTTAATAGATAAAAAATAAAAGCAAATTGTATAAAACAATAATACAGTCATAACAATAGCAATTGTGTTGTTATTTGCTACACTGTTGCAATCATAGCAATTGCAACAGTGTAAATTATAAAATCCCACTTGTGCAGATAGGTGACAAATAAACACAAGTGTAGATGGTTCCTCATGTGGCACAAGGGCTCACTGAATGGTTTCATGAGTGAGAAAGTGATGTGAATCAAATCACCTACAGGTTTGTATTTTCCATATTCATTCATCTAAACATCAGATAGAGGGACTAGACGTAACCCATCCCTTCCATAGAATTCAGAGACCTTGGGCTCGTACTGGCCCCACATCTTTCAACGACACTTTTGAACTTTATAATTAATGTTTCATAAGAACTATTTTTTTAATGCCTTCATCGAGTGGCTAGAGGTGTGTCGACCTTCTCTGTAAGAACAGAGAACACAGTAGAGCTATTTTGGACAAGAAGAAACATCTTTGACATTTGTTTGGATGCTGCTTGAACCGATAATGATCACAATATGGCATTTTAAAGCTGTAATACACAATGTACAACCAAGTAGCACAAAATTACCATTCCAGGGTCACATTTTCATTCATCTTCCATTTTTCACATTAGTTAACATTCAAAATATTAATTTCTGCAGCTGAAATAAGACAAAAAACGCTGCAGCTAAAAGGTAAATTCAGTATCATCCCCAGCTTACCTTAAATCAGTGCTCATATTATATATAATATAATACTATATGATATTGTGTTTTCAAAAAAAAACCTACAGTTCATCTAAAATACATGATTTAATTTCTTATGAAAACATTCATTCAACTATATATCTGACTTTGGCTCTGTTCATGTATGATGGACTGTTGTGAAATGCTTTATTCTCCATTCTGTCTTCCACCCTTGCATCCTCTGCATTCTCTTCTTTTCCCATCATCCTCAGTGGCACCAGAAGCCTGCCATGTTGTCGTGCATTGCCGTTCACTGTCTGGCAGCACTGAGCTGCCCCCTTATCTTTAGTTAGGAAGTAAAGGAGGGCATTAAGCCATGCATTAAAAGATGCTAACGGCCTCGTGATCTTATAGCACATAGAGACCATTGTCATGGTTTGACAGGGGACTCTCTTTGTCACTTTCAACAGAAGGAAGATAGTTCTAGTAACATGAAATGGGAGGAAACACAAAGCAAAGAGGAGGGTGATGGTGATAATGGTCTTGATAGATTTACGTCTACGATTGGCATATGGGGAGTGGGCACCGAGGAAAATGGAAATCCCTTCATCTCTTCTGAGTGCCCTCGTTACTCCATTGCTTCCTCTTCTTTCTCCTCCAACCACCACAGAGCTTGACCTGTCTCTTCTCTCCACTTGTCCATGTCCTCCCTCCCATGGGCCTTTGTGGGATGAGGGCCTTGAATGTAGGGTTCGAATTATGGTTAGAACGACATGGGAGTAACACCAAGCGATTATGGAAAAAGGCAAGAAAAAGCCCAGCAAATGGAGTATGATGCCATAAGGTATGTAATCAGAGAACTCTTTATCTATGGCATCATCCCAACAGTTCTGGTACTCCTCGGTGACCTCTCCCAGGTTACCATGGCTTGCGTTACCATTAATAAAAGATATCTCATGACCTGGGTTGTCAATACTGCTTGCTTTGGTGCCAGCCCCACCCAATCTTGTCACATGACCAGTCTGAGCAAACCGGAAAATAGGACAGGTCAAAGCAAAAACCACGATCCAAACCAGAACACAGGTGCACTTGACAAACTTCTTGGTCTCCAGAGTGATGACTTTCATTGGGTGGCAAATACCAAGGTACCTGTGGACAGAGATGCAAGTGAGGAAGAAAATGGAGCAGTAGAGGTTAAAATAGAAGAGGAAACGGACCAGGCGGCACATGAAGTCCCCAAAGACCCAACGGTCACGCATGATGTAACTAGCCACAAGGAACGGGAGTGAGAGGCCGTACATAAAATCTGTAGAGGCCAGGTTGACCATGTAGATCAGGGAGGCGTTCCAACGCTTGGTCTGGCGGAAGGAACGGTAGAGGACGACAGAGTTAAGGCAGATGCTGAAGATGAACGTAAAAGAGTAACAGATCGGGAGGAAAATGTACTTGTAAGACTCATCAATGCTGCACGATGGAGGTGGAGGGATGGTGGAGGGAGAAGGGGGTGAACTAAGCACATCATTGAGTACTGAGACGCTGATGTTGGGAGCAACCCCACCTCTGGATGACATTATGAGCAATTAATTGATTCTCATGTGAAGAAGAATTCGAGCAAGGCGATGGCTTGTACGTTCAGATTTCTGACCATCTTCTTTCTTATCCTTGTGCTCTGTATCGTTGACTGTCAATCAGTAGATTTTCGTCTGATTTCAAATCTGTTCTTGGATGATCACCTAAAAAAGGAGACACATTAGTGAAGCCATTCAGTTCAGTTAATTAGAACGACAGTTTAAAGTTTAGCTTTACCTCAGGGATCACTATTGCCCCTTGCTATTCATAGATATAATTTATATGTATTATATTGACAACTATGGTGCCTGTTTTTAGGTTGATACCATTTGGTTAGCTGTCAGCACTATCACAAACAACCAGGTCTTCTACAGGATACAGTCCATATGTAATGACCTCCAGATTTCCTACATTATTTCAATGCCCCCAATCCATAATGCTATAATGTTTTACACCATGCTCTACTTTCAATATATTCCCAATATTAGATAGCTAGAGCAATGAGCTTGAGACCAAGATGAATGTAAACAAAATCAAACCCCGGTCACCACTACTCTGGACCCCTGGGTGCAGCCCTTAACCCCCAATTAGTCCCCGGGCGCCTTGCATCACTGCAATGCTCCACATCTGTGTGATGGGTTAAAAGCAGAAACCAAATTTCATTGTATAGTGTATTGTGACAATGACTGATTGTCCCACAATAAATTATGACGTTTAGGATGGATTCTATACTTTTTATAACAGAGTACTCCAACTCTATATTCTGTATAACAAGTATAGGTAGGTACAAAAGGAGATTGCACTTGACACACACTTTCTTTGAATGTTGACTAGGGCCTTTGCACAATCTGCTGTACTGCTGTACGCTGCTGATTCTTAGTGCTTGTTTGCCTTCCTGTGTACAAGGGTATGCTGCTGATTCAGTCTCTTCTCACCCCATTAGCTGAGCAATAAGTAACCTAACTCGCCTTAGTGTCGCTGTCCCTCCATTACATCAGGTCTTGCTCTCTCACCGATGACTATACACTGTCTCCACAATCACTAGATCTACTCTAATTCTTTGGATTTTTTTTTTCATTCAAAAGAGATAAACTTGTTGTCAGCCGCACTACTGCATATTAGGATCAAAGCACAGGCAGGTAGCTACAGGATGGAGTGTTAAGTGTTCTATCTGCCTCTGTAGTGCCTCTTCACTGTGGGGTTCAAGTTAATAAGTGTAATGTGCCAAGTGTAATGTGTAACATGACATTCAAACAGTTTAACTGAAACAACTTAATTTCCACCTGTTGAGTGTGTTGTTGTGTGCTGTTAATTTGTTGAGTTATATAAAACTGGAAAGCGTAACAAAATCATCGTGATGGGTTTACGTATTATTGTATCGTTCCACAGGCTGTTAAGTTATGTGGCTGTGCACTGGTGAAACTAAGACTGAACCGTTTAGGGATAACGCTGTGTATACGGAAGGAAGGAAGGTGAACATTAATAAAAGTTCAAAGGGCAATGATCCTAACACAGATCCAAAAATCTGTGTTAGTGAACCTAACACAGATTTTTGAACTACGTATTAAAACAAAGGATTTCTTGATTTATTGGTTATTTATTGTTTATTGGTGTGTAACTGATTCAAGTGTTAATGGTTACTAAAATAACTTCCTTATACTGCAGTGCACTAATCATTTGCATCCCATAATTTAGATAAATTACAAACTTTGTTGTCTCAGCCATAAATGAGAAGTAGTTTTGATTCCATGCTGTACCTTTTATGATTATGGATTCTTTTTTGAACCACAGCTTTTGAATGCACTGATATGTATGACAGTCTGTCACCTTTCTATTCTGTTGTCACAACCAGAAATGTGGCTGAGAAACTATGTTTACATATACAGACATGACATTTAACTAGTCTTGACTCTGTACAAAGCCTGTATTATACAGTTTGGTGTACATAAGCAAGTTGATTATGAGAAGCTTACTAAAAACAGAAATGCAGACTTGAAACATATAGACTTAAGTTCACAGTTAATATTTTGCAATATTAATATTCTGTATTTTGGTCTTCCTTGAAGGATCACACATTTCAGTGAGTTGTTTTAAACAGTCTAAAGTACAATGTAGAGATTAAACAAATAATTAGAAATATAAATATATACACATTCAAACATGTGTAGCATGTATTAAGGTGCACTGATGAATGTGGAGCTTAATAGCTAAGGTTATTCTATCAAACTAGTTCCCAAGGTCAGGAACACATTTTTAAGAACTAAGTTCTAACACCATTTTCACATTTCTGACCACTTGTGTAGTGTAAGTTAAGTGTAAAATTTCATTTGAATTTTCTTTCCCTGTTGTAGTAAAACCTTTTGACATCAGGAAATAAAAGCTAACCACTAGTTTAGACTTAAGGCTCATCAGGTGGTATTGTTGTTTAAAAAAGAGATAATTTCAAAATCTTAAATCTTAAAGTCAAGATGCTTGATAACATTTATGGACTGATATGGTTAAGAATGTAGAGAAGTCTGAGGACATAAGAAAAGGCTATTTATTAAAAAGCACATCATAGTTTTCTTTTCCAGACTGAATAGAGGCTTAAATAAGGTTACTTTTCCATTTACTAAGAATCCATGTTTGGTCTCACTATTCTGGGGTTAGATTGTTACAAAACAAGTTGTTGACCTATTTTACCGCTTTGACAAATTCAACAGACTAAAAATAACCACTGTGAGGGTCTTCAGAGCTGCAAGTGAGGTTGTTGTTTGTGTAAAGGGAACTGCACGGAACTCATAAATACCTACATCACTGCAATCTGCTGGTAGACAGAGAGAGCTTACCTGTACCACTGATGACTTCTGGCTCCATATGGCTCCTGTTCCATCAGGCACCCATTGGAATAACCACAAGAAAATACAAAAAAAAAAAAAAACACTCTGAAAGGCTTCGACTGCAGCGCACTTATATGTCTGCAACTTTCCAGGTAATAGAAAACACTCACAACCATCCACAGGTATAATCAGTCGCAGGTATAATAGCGGTGAGGATCAGTGACCTTGATAGTTGGACCACTTTAGCTCTCACCTTTTTTCTGCTGCTTCTCTGAACAGTCAGACCGGTTCCTATGGTGATCCAGTCCCTCCCTCTGTCCCTCACTGTGTGTCATCCAATTCTTCGTCCCGCTTCACGTGTGTGTGTGTGTGTGTGTGTGTGTGGTGTGTGTGTGTGTGTGTGTGTGTGTGTGTGTGTGTGTGTGTGTGGCTTTTACCTTTTTTTCTGAGCTGCTGAGCTGACCTGGATGTTTTGCAGTGAAGAATGAGAACACAAAAAGATGAGACACTGAGTCCACCAATGTATCTGCATCCCAGTAAATATATGTCAAATTAACCACTATATACAAGAAAAAAGGAATAGGAACAGGGGTGGTTATTAACAGATCATTGATCATAATAATTCATATTCGAGTCATTCCATGAAAATGGCACAATTTGAGTCCCTGTCACCTCTTTAGGTGTATTTCATCTATTGGGTCACTAAAATGTATATTTAAACAGTTTTACATATACATTGCCTTACTGATGTGGGATGTACATACAAATAATAGATTTTGGTAAAAAATTTGAAAATGTCAAAGTCCAATTCTAACCATTCTCATGGAATGACTCATTCATACCATTGTTAATAGGTATAAACAGGCTATGACATCGAGGTATCAAGTACCGTGCTATTGTATGTTTCAAGATTGATGTCAATAATAAGTCTGAACAGAGCAATGGGGACACAATGAATTGTTCATTTGTTTACTGCACAGTGAAAAAATCATTCAATTGTGATATTTATTACAGTTAGAATTATTACTTATCTCTCTTAGTTCTACACTTAAATTAAAGTAAACAGGAGGGCTGCACTGTTTCTGCTTTGTAAATCTATACAGTGACTCATGTTGGCAAAAACAACTCTTAAATCAGTTTTCCAATAGAAAACTGATTTAAGAGTCAAGCCAAACTGACAAAAATAAATAATGCAAACACCTATTTATCCAGACAAAGTGCACATAAAGCAGCAGTATGACAGAATTGGAAGGGAGGTGATAATTGATTCATAGCCTGTGTCCCAACTCACAGACCTGTTAGTTTGTCTTTAAGAATCCCTCCTATCCTTCACTCATTACCTGTATTAACTGCACCTGTTTGAACCTATTACCTGTATAAAAGACACCTGTCCATGCACTCAATCAAACAGACTCCAACAGCTCCTCCATGGGCAAGACCAAAGAGCTGTTTAAGGACACCATGGACAAAATTGTAGACCTGCACAAGATCTTGCCTTGTGGAGTAACAATGATCATGAGAAAGGCGAGGGGGGAGGACCTGGTCAATGACCTGAAGAGAGCTGGGACCATGGTCTCAAAGGTTACCATTAGTAACACACGCCATCATGGATTAAATCCTGCATTGTGCACAAGGTCCCCCTGCTCAAGCTAGCACATGTCCAAGCCTGTCTGAAGTTTTCCAGTGACCGTCTGGATGATCTAGAGAAAGCATGGGAGAAAATCATGTGGTCAGATGAGACCAAAATAGAACTTTTTTTTGGTATAACTCCACATACAGTGTTTGGAGGAAGAAGAAGGGTGAGTAAAATCCCAAGAACACCATCTCAACTGTTAAGCATGGGGGTGAAAACATCATGCTTTGGGGGTTTGGGCTTTTCTGCAAAGGGGACAGGACGACTGCACTGTATTGATGGGAGGATCATATGGAGGTATGGGGCCATGTATTGCAAAAGTTTGGGCAACCACCTACTTCCCTCAGTAAGAGCATTGAAGATGGGTCATGGCTGGGTTTTCCAGCATGACAATGACATAAAACACACAGCCAGGGCAAGTAAGGAGTGGCTCAGTAAGAAGCATTTCAAGGTCCTGGAGTGGCCTAGCCAGTCTCCAGACCTGAACCCAATAGTAAATCCTTGGAGGGAGCATTTGACTTCTGTAATTGTAAACAAAGGTTTCTGTACCAAATTCTATTTTTCTATTGTATCAAAGACTTGCTTCATGCAATAAAGTGCAAATTTATTATTTAAAAATCATACAATGTTATTTTTTTTTAGATTGTGTCTTTCACAGTTGAAGTGTACCTATGATGACAGACCTCTCCATTCTTTGTAAGTGGGAAAACTTGCAAAATCTGCAGTGTATCAAATACTAACTTTCCAAACTGTATGTGTGGTGAGTTTCATTAATGGAAGCTGAACAGCAATCTTGAAAAAAGACAGAAATGCAGAATCTAGTTTCTTTTTTAATAATAAAAAAAAAAAACAAAGCAAAACTTTGGGCTATGCAAACATAAAAATGACATGAAGATAACAGGTAATAATTGTGTTTTTATCTAGTGTGTGTTTTAAAGAAAAATATCATAACAGGTTACAAAAACGAATATAACAAAGATTACAAAATGTCTTACCTTACATATCCAAAAAAAAGAAAAAAATGTGCTTCATTTATTGTACACAAGAGCACATTTAAGCCTTTACCAGCTTCTCCTAAAACACATAGCATGCATGTACATTTAAGTATGTAGACATTCTCTCAATAGAACATAACTATTCTTGCAGAAAACAAAGATTGTTCCGTTGGCAGAATTAGCAGCTTCTTCACATGACTCCCTTTTATCCTGGAATTTTAGGCCTTTAGAAAATATGCTTAACACAAGAATGTTAAGGAAGTATTGTCCCTATGTGATCAAGCTTGGTTTTGTTCACCTCATTTTACAGATTGTAAGCTAATGCACAAAACATATATAGGGGGTCCTCGAGTTACGACGGAGATCCGTTCCTGAGAATGTGTCGTAACCGAATTTCGACGAAAGTCGGAACATACATTCATATGCAAGGTAGATACTAAGTTGTGCCACTAGATGTTGCTATAACACCGCCCGATATCGCGAGTGTAATGAGCATTTCCTTTAGATTTCTGATATCAACCTTGTAGACCCTGTGTTGTGAATAAACCTACGGTATTGCCACGATCCCGAACCCATCTGTGTCCGTGTGCATCTCCTTACCGGCTGCCGCTGCACCCCCCGCCAGCCGTCCATTTCACATAAGTAAACACAACGCAGAGTACCCTAGCTGTGGAGGTGTTGGAGAGCCGGCACCAACTAGTTCCCGTGCAAAGTCTGTACGTATTTACGGGGCAAACCGCTTAAGCCGAAACAAGGAAGTTCATGGGAGATGTGTCGTAACCACGAAAACGTCGTATCTCGAGACCGTCGTAACACGAGGACCCCCTCTATAGTTGAACAGAGTTTTGTGTTAATCTACAATATAACTTTCTTTTCTCTTTCCTTCTACATCAGATATGAGTATGTAAACAATAAAATGTCTGGTTGTGGTTAATAGTAAAGTTTCTTTCGACACTTTCTACCTCCAGGTCTTGTAGTGATTGATCTGTGTCTTCAGCACAGGCTGAGATCACTGTAAAAACAAAACCAGTCTCATTATAATTAGTGACAGCAACACGAAAATGGCTTTTCACTGATGTACTATAAGAAAAAAAAGAAATCACTGACCAGATACAGCAAGAAAATGAAACAAATTGTTGTGTATAAATTATACTGGTGATGCTCCCCTCCCGGCTGGACGTGCAGACCAGGACACTAGAAAACAATCCCATGCCCTGATCTCATGTCCAACTCATTAGTGTACCGTAAGACTCCCTCATCATCACGATGCCACATATGTGGCATTATTTTTCCAAATGCTAATTTCTTCTTGCTATCCATGTGGCTGCTGTAACAGCGTAATTTCCTCACTGTGCAACTAATAAATGAATATCTTATCATAACGGTTCGAATGAAATGCTACTGGTCAACAGTGTTTTTTCATGAGGCAGAATTTCCCTTATGAGCATACAACACAGACAATAACATAAAAAATATTGTGCAACTGCAAGTCCAAGTCCTCTCAGGAAGTGGGAGTCTTCACAGTGTCCACAGACTGTGTTCAAATATTTGGGTCACCGTTTTTCAGCAGGATCACAGTGATGTGAGATCCTGGACCTCCAGAAGCATGGCGTCCTGCTCTGTCCTTAGCTGGTCCCGAACCTGGAGGCGACCTACGAGCTCCGAGCTCAGGTCTGATTTGAACAAATGAAAAACAACTATAATATTAAAAAAATCGAATCACAATACAGTATGAGGATTTACAAAAACATCATCTGAGATGGTGAGCAGATCACAGTATGGCAGATGAGAGGTGCATATACCTTGTATGGTCTGGCTGAGAGATGAACAGACAGCATTTAGCTCCTTGATACTGAAGCTTTGTAAATCACTGCGCTCTAAATGTCTCCTTTGGGCAACAGGATCACTACGAGCTGCAGCCTGAGGGGAGAGGGTGGGGGCTGTGATAATCTCTGCATCACTAAAATATCACGGCATGCTCCACCTTGTGAGCTAAGACTCACTGTTGTTTTGTTGTCTGTTCGCAGTCGGTCTCGTAGGTTCCTCAGGGTGTTCCTGAAGCCTCTGGATTTTGGTTTTTCTGGCTTGGACACAGGTGGAGGATTCTTATAAACCTGTGGAGAGGACAAGGGACAATGTGACTTTATGTACATGATTTTATGATTGTACTGCAAGGAACACGTCTTGGGGTTGTTACCCATGTGTTGGAGCTTTCTTTCTTGCTGAGATCTTCCCTCTCCTCTTCCTCCTCACTTTCACTGTTGTTAATGAAGCAGAGCTGAAGATTCATCTGAGTCTGCAGGCTGAAAAATACACAACATATGCATATGGATTTGTAATGTGGGTAACTGACTACACAAGGATGGGAAGGAGCTGTGGGAAGAAGCCCTCTCTGACCCTGAAACAATGTTTCCATGGTAACTGTCCTAAACAATATATGCTGATGGTACACTAATCAATAGTCATTCCATTGCTTAACCTATCTTCAACAAATGGTAAAGTGTATGTACCGGGAGGTAAGAGCCAACACATGGCTGTTGCAGGCATCATCTCCATCCTCCCAGCTGTCCACCCTCCTGCCTCTCTCCTCCGTCCAGCTAACTGGCGCTCTGCCTCGCTCCAGAGATAGTCCACTCTGAAAACCACAACACATCTGTCACTCAAACTATTTACTGTCCCAATCTAATTCTAATTCAAGTCATATGTGGGTGATGACAAAATGGTTATACAGTTACCTACAGTCTTTATTGTGGAAATTCTAGCTGCTGAATTTGATGTTTGTGTCTTATTTATTATTTATTTTTTACTTTAGCTGAGGTTGATGTAGCTTTATACATATTGACACTGATTCACTGTGACGGATAAGAAACTGGATCAATGCACATTACTGTGGTCTGAAATTAATTTTGAAAATGTGATCACAAACATGCAAGAATTAACTACGAGACTGCTCACAGCTGTGGAAGTGAACCTCTGACCTTTGCCTTTTTCTCCTTCTTCTCCTCTTCTTGCTTCTCAAGCTCAGCAATTCGCAGGCTCAGTGCTTCCCAGTGCATGATGGGAAGGCCCAGATTATTGTCACCATAGCCTTCCTGCCATACCAGCGCCGCACCCTCAGAATCTTCATCCTCAGCCTCTTTGTTGTCAGTGTCATTGTCACTCCTTCTGTCGTCTTCTGCTTCGTTACTCTCTTTCTCCTCCCGCTGCTGTCGCTGTCCTTCCTTCTCTCCCTCCATCTCTAAAACAATGCAAACAGCAGGAAACAAGATAATATAATATTCCAGTGTTGGGAACTGTATTCTCTACTGTCCATGTACTTATTATGAATTATAAACAAAATGGTCACCACTATTAAAGATTCTTAACAACCTTGAATGCCAAACAAAGGCAAAACACAGAAGTTATCTCATTCCCCCATACCAGAATTTTACAAAACTAAATGTGATTTGTGTCAAATATTTTAGGTTAGGGGAGGTGGTGGCGAAGAGGCTAAAGAGTCAGGCTTTGGACCAAGAGGCTTTGGACCCAGTGGTCCCTAGTTCGATTCCCAGCTCAGCCGAAAATGTGGGTGATGCGCCACCATCCTGGACCAGGTCTAGCAAGTTTGGGTACGTGAGGTTGCCGGTTTGCTCCCCGGATTGGCTGGAAATCGGGAGAGGCGCCACCATCTGTCCACTGCTGTCCACCACCTTGGGCCCTTGAGCAAGGCTCTTAACCCCCTGAACTCGCTCCCCGGGCTTCTTCTTATGATATGTTAAATAACAGAAACAGAGGATTCACTTTTACTTTGTCATCTTTCTTTTGAAAAAGAACCTCAGTGTGTGCCACATGTGTTAGGTGACCATGTGTTAATCTGAATAAAAAATATCCTGAGGCTTATTCAATAACACACCTTTTCCACAAAAAACACTGTGGAGACAGGGGAAACATTAGAAAAACTACACAGTATATATACACACACACCAATGAGCTTGCTGCTGAAAAGTCCAGGAGTGCAGTGATGATAGAGGAGTTTTTAGGGTGGAGAAAATAAACCGAGATTCCTTTATTCATTATAAACTGTAAACTACAACTACTGCCGAACTGATTTTCAATCATGTCACTGAACCACATCTCCATGGTAAGAACTACAAAATACTATGTAGTCTGTTTCTTAAATAAAGGCTGGCCATACTATAGTGTTCAGAAGGAAATCAGAAAACACGTTACGGTAAAAGTGATTGAGGATTATACATTAAACACTAAACACTATACAGGCAGTCTAAGTTCAGCATGAGTGGTGTAGCCCCCTGCAGGCCTGATGGACAAAGACCTCAAAAAGACAAAGATAAGTTTTTAAAAACAGTTTTTAGGTCGTCAGCGTTTATTTACACACACAGCGTATGGTATCAAACGGCTAATTATGATTATTAAGTTAGAAAAAAAAACTTACAGCTTTCAGTGAAACACAAACACAACTGTAGTGATGTCGTTGGAGCGGGGTAGTTTTGCCACATTGCTAGCTGGACATCTTCCTCCTCTATCCTCTTCTTCGACTAAACACAACAGGAAGACAATATGTCCATAGCACAGTTTCTGTCCTCTGACCCACACTGTGTAGCACCCGAGGTGTCCAATAACTTACGGCGCAAACTTACGAACAAACGAGTAGGAGTTAAAGGAATTCACGAACGCAAAATATTTGCGGAAAATTCAACTCTAGCACTTCCTGTGTGCTTCCTTCAAAATAAATGCTCCTCTTGATCGCCATTATGTTTTTAACCCTTTGGCATGTTTGGAATGTTGGGAAGTCCAGAGATAAATAGACAAAAATTGAATGGCAATAGAGAGTGAAATGTATTTACATATTATTAAGTGAATATTGTAACTGTTTACAATCGAAATATCATTTACAAAACAACATAAAATATCACCTCAAGCTCAAAAACACAAACTCATCAGGGTTAGTATCATATGGGGTGTTGTTTGTAAAATGGCTCAAGTTGAAAAAAACATCAACATTTGTCTTATTGTAAGTTGCTTTGGAAAAAAGTGTCTGCTAAATGAATGTAAAGACCATAATTACATATAGGTGACATGATTATAGGGCTTATATTATAAAAAAGTGAAAATAATTCACACGTTGTCAAGACGTTGATTTGTCAAGCTGTCTTTCCTCTCTCCATTTTGTAGTTGATTTCCTGTTTTATTTTGAAAACAACTCTCCTCTCGTTTCATGTCACTTACTGTTCCTCGTGTGCCTTGGTCTGATTGTCTTCCCTGATCCTGATTGTTTTCACCTGTTCCCCATTACCTCCATGTGTGTTTATAATCTGCATCTCCCTTTGTCCTGTGCCAGTGTGTCTTGTCCTTTTGTCGAGAAATAGTTTTACATGTATTATTCCCCCGTTTCACCCACAGGGAGCGCTAATGTAACATAGCAGGGTATCCTGGGTATCATCCAACACTGCCATTGTCCTAATAGACACCCAACAGATATACACAAATTTAGGGCCCGAGCTGGAACAGCGGAGCAGCATCAGCATAAGTCTTGCTACCGGTGTGGAGGTGAACAGCACAGGGCTGGGGACTGTAGATTTATTAAAGAAACCTGTCACAAATGTGGTAAAGTTGGCCACATTCAGAAAGTGTGTAGGTCAAAAGGCCCAGTGGGAAGTTCGAAGACTAGAGGGGGTGGTGTGCAGACAGGCAAGCAGGGGAAAACTCAGGGAGCAAATTATGTCAGCCAGTGGGAGGATGACAAAGACGGTATTGGTACAGATGAAGTCATGTTCCACTGTACAAAATAGATGAACTTGATGTACCAGCAGAGGAGCCATTCATAGAGACACTGACAGTTCATGGGACAGACACTCAGTTTGAGATGGACTCAGGTAGTGGGGTAACAGTAATGAACCACTCTGTGTTCAAAACATTAGAGGGGAAAGAGGCACCAAAGCTGTTAAGGTGATCATCCGACTTGCGCAGACTTTACCTACGTGGCGAATAATAAGCAGAGCGGAGTTTCACAGTTTATTCTTTTTATTGAACGAGGTAGATCCGAACATGACTACACACCAGAACGTGCTGCGCTGCGTGATTACGTCACACGCTGTATGCGTGATTACGTCACACGCTGTATTACATATAAGAGCGTTACAGTATCATATTTAACACCCCCACTCGCTCTTATTTCATTCCATTCACTTACCAAACATATTTCTTGCAAAACTTCTCAATTTCAGCTTAGTAGCTGGTTTGGTCAAAACATCAGCAACCATTTGCTCAGTAGGACAATACTCCAAAATAAACCTTCCATTGTTTACATTTTCCCTTATGAAGTGGTACTTAATGTCAATATGCTTACATCGCTGTCTTTTCACAGGGTTCTTGGCCAATGCTATGGCACCTTGGTTGTCTTCATACACCTTTGTCTGTGCATATTGATAATTGTCAATGCCACTGAGCAGTTGTCTAGGTAAATGCC
Organism: Trinectes maculatus; assembly: GCA_016785345.1. Taxonomy (NCBI): domain Eukaryota; kingdom Metazoa; phylum Chordata; class Actinopteri; order Pleuronectiformes; family Achiridae; genus Trinectes; species Trinectes maculatus. The sequence goes on from JAFBJQ010040717.1 coordinate 34,382, forward strand.
TTCCTGTATGGCTGATGCTAAGGCCATATATTCTGCCTCACATGTTGATAACGCTACTGTTGCTTGTTTCCTTGTTTTCCAGGAAATCAGAGAGCTATCTTCATTTAAACTGACACAATACCCTAATGTACTTCGTCTGTCGACCGAATCTGATGCCCAGTCAGCATCACTGTACACTTTTAGGCCTAGTTTTTCTGTGTCGTTTCTCCTGAAGTACAATCCTTTTTCCGTTGTACCTTTGAGGTATCTGAACACATGTTTAACAGTGCTCCAGTGCTCAACAGTTGGCTTAGCAAAGTGCTGGGAGAGTTTACTGACCACAAAACTAATGTCTGGTCTTGTGCATGTTGTGCCAGGTCTGTACATCATGACACACTTTACATTGGTCAACATCATTCTCAACAGTAGGTAAGTAATACAAGTTACCACTCTCATGCATGTCAAACCTGTGACCGTCATTGGTGAGTATACGACTGTCCCCCTTCTCGAAGATCACCGCTGCACCTCCGTTGGTTGCTCTTGACACCGAGAAGATGTCGTGTGGGTATGAAGGCATGTAGAGCGCATCCCGGAGCTGCGCTCTCCGTCTCTTTCCAGCGCTGTCTAGCAGGTGGATCACCGCGGTTCCTCTCTGTTGCGCCATCCCGCTGCACTTGCTTCCATCCGCTAACTCCACGAGGTGGGGGTTTGGCTGGAACGAGTGGTCGAAGTTCTCGAACTTGCTGATGTCGTTGATGATGTGGGAAGTTGCTCCCGCGTCCACCATGATCCCCTTCAGCTTTACGTTGTCCGGTGGTCTCTCTCTCTGGACGTACTTGGCCATGAAGAGGGAATCATTGTCTCCATCTTGCTTCTCTGCGAATTTCCTGGCGCCGTCTTGCCCATGCTTTTTTTTGCAGAGGGACTCTGCATGCGTAGAGCTCATGCAGTAGCCGCACCAGACTCGCCTGTAGCACTTTCGTGCCCTGTGCCCCTTTATTCCACATTTGTAGCACGTTCTGTCTGCATCTTCATCTTTTCTGCTACTTTCCGGTTTGCTTTGGCCTCTGCCCTGTCTTGCATGCGTCCTCATCACATTGTCTGTACTGGGTTCTGTCATTTTCATTTTCTCCGACTCTTCATAAACTCGCAGCCTTCTCTTGAAGTCAGCGAATGTGACATTATCCTCATTCTGTGTCACATGAACAGCTAGCGGCTTAAACGAGTCTGGTAGCCCGCCTAGCACCATGGCCACGATCAGTCCATCACTGAGGGTTTCCCCTGCTTCTCTTAACCCTGTGATCATGTTCTCTGCCCTTATCAGATAATCAGTAACAGTCTCTTTTTCTTCCATGCGCAACTTTGTCAGCGATGTGTACATGTTAATGATTCTCGGTTTGCTTTTCCCAGCATAATGTTCTCTCAGTATCTTCAGTGCTTTTTTGCCATCGTCAGCAGCATCGTGTCTGATTAGCGAAAGGCTTTTATCGTCGATTAGCCTTACCAGTTCGGCGTAGCAGTCGGCATTTTTTCGCCGGTCATCATCGTTTGGCTGAGCTGGTTCTTCTAATATTGTCCTCTTTAGCCAGCATCGTGTCTGATTAGCGAAAGGCTTTTATCGTCGATTAGCCTTACCAGTTCGACGTAGCAGTCGGCATTTTTTCGCCGGTCATCATCGTTTGGCTGAGCTGGTTCTTCTAATATTGTCCTCTTTAGCTTCAGGATGTGTAGGCAGCTCATAAACCTTGTTTCCCACAGGTCGTATTTCTCCTCAGACCCGTCGAACAGCGGCTGTGGTGCTGCAACTCCAGTGGCTCGGTTAGCCATCTTTACCTCGAGCCTGCTAATTTTCTCCTCAGCTCCAAGCTTTACTTTACCTCGTAATACTAATTACTCACGCTCACTCATCTTCGGCCCTGGGCCCATAACCTGTTAAGGTGATCATCCGACTTGCGCAGACTTTACCTACGTGGCGAATAATAAGCAGAGCGGAGTTTCACAGTTTCTTCTTTTTATTGAACGAGGTAGATCCGAACATGACTACACACCAGAACGTGTTGCGCTGCGTGATTACGTCACACGCTGTATGCGTGATTACGTCACACGCTGTATTACATATAAGAGCGTTACAGTATCATATTTAACAGTCTGTCAATCAATCAATTAAACTTTTATTTGTATAGCCCATGTTCACAAATTGCAATTTGCCTCATAGGGCTTTAACAAAGAGTACTGGGTGTGACATCCTCTGACCTACACCCTCGGCAATGGTGAGGAAAAACTGCCAAAGAGAGAGAGAGAGAGAGAGAGCGAAAGCACTTGACTGGTCGTAATTATACAAAATCAAGAGATGATTCCACAGCAGAGGAGATTGATAGCTGAAGGCTCTGGCACCTAGTTTGCTCCTATGGATTTTTGGAATTGTAAGTAAACCTGCAACCTGAGAGCGGAGTGCTCCAGTAGGATATGGGATTATTAAATTTTGTAGTTATGTTGGTGCCATACCATTTAGAGCTTTATATGTAAGAATAATTTTGAATTCAATTCTAAAGTTCACAGGGAGCCAGTGCAGTGAAGCTAGTATGGGGGAGTATCTCTTGGTTCTGGTCAATACACGTGCAGCAGCATTTTGAACAAGCTGCAGGGTCTTTAAGGACTTACTGGTGCAGCCTGATAGTAATGAGTTACAGTAATCAAGCCTGGACGTGACAAAGGCATGGATTATATATCCATGAAAATACACCACTCCCAAACTATACTACCGGTAAATAGTGACTTATCCGTGCAAACAGAAATAGCAAGCGCAGCACACATAGACTGCTTTACCCAAATTGACCATAGTCAGCTAAAAACAATAATTTCCTCATCTAAAGCACCAACCTGTATTCTAGACCCCATCCCAACAAAACTCTTTAAAGAAATTCTACCTCTATTGGACAGTCATTTACTAGATATAATCAATCTGTCACTGTCATCTGGCTATGTACCACAATTCTTTGAAGTAGCTGTAATTAAACCTCTCCTCAAGAAACCAAGTCTGGACCCAGAAGTTTTAACTACAGGCCAATATCCAACCTTCCCTTTCTCTCAAAAATCCTTGAGAGGGTTGTCGCCAATCAGTTAAATGATTTTCTTCACACCAATAGTCTATATGAGGACTTTCAGTCAGGGTTCAGAGTTCATCATAGCACTGAGACAGCTTTGGCAAAAGTCTCAAACGACCTACTCATGGCTTCAGATAAAGGATTTATCTCTGTTCTGGTTCTCTTAGATCTTAGTGCAGCTTTTGATAATGTTGGCCACCACATCCTTCTTCATAGGCTCGAACACTTAATTGGCATAACAGGAATTGCCCTAAATTGGTTTAGCTCCTATTTATC
>JAFBJQ010040717.1:37779-49422 GCA_016785345.1 Trinectes maculatus
TCCAGGCTTGACTACTGTAACTCATTACTAGCAGGCTGCAGCAGTAAGTCCTTAAAGAGCCTGCAGCTTGTTCAAAATGCTGCTGCACGTGTATTGACCAAAACCAAGAGAAGAGAACATATCTCCCGCATATTAGCTTCACTGCACTGGATTCCCTGTGAAATTTAGAATCAAATTCAAAATCATTCTACTCACATACAAAGCTCTAAATGGTATGGCACCACATACCTACAAAATTTAATAATCCCGTATCATTCTACGAGAGCACTCCGCTCTCAGAACACAGGTTTACTCACAATTCCAAAAATCCATAGGAGCAGACTAGGAGCCAGAGCCTTCAACTATCAGGCTCCTCTGGAATCATCTCCCAGCTTCAATCAAGGATGCAGACACCCTCTCAGTATTTAAGAGCAGACTTAAAACATTCCTCTTTGACAAAGCTTATAGTTAGGGCTGGTCGAGGTCCATCTTTGATCAGCTCTTAGTTAAGCTGCCATAGGCCTAGACTGTCGGGGGACATTTAGACCTTATCCTTCTCTTCCTCTGTCTGCTTTCCCTCCTTCCATCTACATCATATCATTATATCTGTGTCTTATTAATGCACTTTACTAATTCAACCTCTTCTCCAGAATCTTTGTGCTCCACTGTTCCAGTACCAGGTGCAGCCACTGTCTGCTTTTCCTCCTTCCATCTACATCACATATGTCAAAGTCACGGCCCGCGGGCCAGATTCGGCCCGCAAATTGATTATTTATGGCCCCCTGGATGATATTTAATTACTATTAGAACCGGCCCACAGGTCAGAGCCACCCGCTGGTGTTTTGCATGCACCAACACTACATTTCCCACAATGCAACGGTAGCCCGCGAAGTCACTGCAGCGCGCACAAGCGGCTTCATTATTCATCAGCAGTCAGAGCAGAGATCAACTTTGGTGGACGCTGAGAACAGGGGGTTTCAAGCCAAGTGGGAGGCAGTGTACATGTTTACAGAGGTAAAAGGCAAACCTGTGTGTCTTCTGTGTGGAGAAAATGTAGCTGTAATGAAAGAATATAATTTAAGAAGGCACTATCAAACGTCTAAGAAACACACAGACAAAGACAAGAATATGGAATATGAACAAAGGCTACAGAAGGTGGAAGAATTAAAACGAGGCCTTAAGTCCAGACAGGCTATGTTCACATATGCCAAATCACAAAGCGAGGCTGCTGTCAAGGCTAGCTTTATTGTGGCAAAAGAGGTCGCAAAATCAGCCCGGCCCTTTGGGGAGAGTTTATCAAAAACTGTATGCTTGAAGTTTGTGACGCAGTGTGCCCAGACAAAAGACAACTATTCTCAAACGTGAGCCTAAGCAGAAACACCGTTGCTGAACGTGTAGACCAGCTTTCCACCAACATAAAAGAACAGCTTGTGAGAAAGGTAAAAGATTTTATTGCATATTCTCTTGCTGTGGATGAGAGCACGGACACATCAGACATTGCCCAGCTGTCAATTTTCGTCCATGGAGTAGACTCCAGCCTGAGCATAACAGAAGAGTTTTTGGCATTACGTGCTATGCATGGCACAACTACAGGACAAGATCTGTATGAAGAGATATCCAGATGTGTAAATGAGATGGGGCTGCCTTGGGAAAAACTTGTGGGATTAACCACAGGCGGAGCACCCGCAATGTGTGGGCACAGGAGTGGATTGGTGGCAAGGATGCGTGAGAGGATGCGGGAGGAAAACGTCACAGATGAGCTGACAGCTTATCACTGCATCATACACCAGGAGTCGTTGTGTGGCAAAGCCTTGAAAATGGAACATGTAATGAGCACCATAACGCGAGCAGTTAACTTCATCAGAGCCAAAGGTTTAAATCACCGCCAGTTCAATGCATTTCTGGGGGAGTTAGATACAGAGTATGGTGACTTACCTTATGTAAGGTGCGATGGCTAAGCCGGGGAAAGGTGCTGCAAAGATGTTTTGAGCTGCGTGAGGAGATCTGTCTGTTCATGGAAAGCAAGGGGAAAGACACAACAGAGCTCCGAGATGAAACTTTCCTGTGTGAAATGGCATTTCTCTGCGACATCACGAGCCATCTGAATGTGATGAATCTGCAGCTGCAAGGACGGGGACGTGTCATCTCTGATATGTACCAAGCTGAGTCTGTGGGAGAGAGAAGGACAGGGAAGTTGTGTCTCTTTTGCGACTCGAACGCAGCTTTTTAATAGTATCCTTATTGATACGGTGCAACACAACACAGGGCCTTGTACCATGGACTTTAAGGCTGCTGCCGGCTGACACACCAACACCACCTAAGCTATACGCAGGACACAGTAGTTATCTCTCTTTCATTTGTTTTCTTCCGGCATCTCAGCGCCGCACAAACACACATGACCCCCTGTCTTAAAGAGACAGGGCTGGCCGGTGACAATGTTTACGGAGGTAAAATTTTGTATTTTTTAAAATTTATATTTATTTTTCAGTTGAATGGACTCAGGGAAAATTGCAGATAAGAGCCATGAGAAAGAATACAACTGATTTGATTTATTTTTTTTATTTTACTATTTGAAAGCAGTGATCGGTAGGATCATAGAGCAGCACAATAATACATTTTCAGTTTATAATGCATGCACTTTTATTTATGCATTTATCTTGATATTAAGAAACATATTTTGTTTTTAAAAACAATTACATTTTTTGCTCTTTGGCTGTTGAAAATGTTTTTCCTTGAAGTTACTGACAGAGCCATGACAAAATATTGCCTTATTCATTTAATCATTAAATAATATACATTGTGTTAGGTCTTGGTTCAATAGGCTATGTGCAATCATTTCAATATGTTTTAATAAACATTGAACCAGTCCGGCCCTCGGCTTATAGCAAATTTGTTTTTTTGGCCCTCGGTGTGTTTGACTTTGACACCCCTGATCTACATCATATCAATATATCTGTGTCTTATTAATGCACTTTACTAATTCACCCTCTTCTCCGGAGTCTTTGTGCTCCACTGTTCCAGTACCAGGTGCAGCCACTTCTATGGACCATCGACTGTGGTGGCAGCTGATCGTAGAACATGCTCTGGAGCTGCAGGACCTGGATTCAGCGCCGCACTCAACGCACCACTACCACTATTATATTATATTATATTATGTTATGTTATGTTATGTTATGTTTTGTTATGTTATGTTATGTTATGTTATGTTATGTTATGTTATGTTATGTTATGTTATGTTATATTATATTATATTATTCTACTTGTATAATTAATAATTATAAGTCATGTTGTTAATGTGTTGTGTACACGTGGCATCCATTGCACTTCTGTCCATCCCTGAGAGTGGGATCCCTCACATGAGTGTCTCCTGGAGGTTTCTGCGTTTTTTTTTTCCTCTGTTAAAAGGGTTTTTTTTGGCAGTTTTTCCTCGCCCTTGTTGAGGGTGTAGGTCAGAGGATGTCATACCCTGTACTCCTTGTTAAAGCCCTATGAGGCAATTTGTGAATATGGGCTATACAAATAAAATTTGATTGATTGATTGATTGATTAATTTTTTGGCATCTTTAAGAGACAGTCTGTTTTATGTGAGAATTGAGTGATCAATTAGAATCAAATGTAACTCCCAGAGTCCAGGCAGTTTCACTGGGGGCAAGGACAATGCCATCTTGAGTGGCTATAACGACTCTCTAAGGTGTCTAGGGCTGAGTACTATAACTTCAGTTTTGTCCGCGTTTAATAATAGAAACTTTTGGCTCATCCAGGTTTGAATATCTTTGAGACATGCTTGGAGTTTAAGTAGTTGAATAGTTTCATGTGGTTTCATTGAAATATACAAGTGAGTATCATCTGCATAAAAATGGAAATTTACAGAGTGTTTTCTCATAATGTTCCCTAATGGCAGCATGTATAACATAAATAACATTGGGCCACGCACGGAGCCCTGAGGAACTCCGTAGCTGACCAGTGTGTGTTGTGACCACTTATTAATTTTATTAATTTGTACAAATTGATGTCTGTTTGATAAATACGAGTTAAACCAATTTAGGGCAATTCCTTCTATGCCAATTAAGTGTTTGAGCCTATGGAGAAAGATGTGGTAGTCAACAGTATCAAAAACTGCACTAAGATCTAGGAGAAGTTGGTCAGAGATAAATCTTTTATCTGAAGCTTTTAACTTTTTTTAAACTTTTTTTTAATTTTAACTTTGTTCTTAGTGACATAAGTGGTCAGATGGGCAAGCAATGAATTCTTGAACTGTTCTAACACAATCACAAATGGCTAACCTTCATAATTCATCAAGATGAACGTCTCATTCAGATCACTGCTCTCTTGGGCACTGGCCTGAGCACTGGCTGTTTGGACATTGTACTGTTGGGAAATTTGAGTCTTTTTACTCAAATCTTCGAATCTCTAAGGGTAAAATGAATAAATCTTTTTCAGTCATTTCATTCATTTTAAGTGCAGCGCTATAGCCCTCTAGTGGGCATTGTAAAAAACAGTAGGCATCCTGAGCTGGCTGTCACATGACAAATGAACGAAAGAATGATGTGAGTAAACAAATCTCTGGGTGTACTGGGCCCTGTTTCAGAAGGGAGGGTTAACAAACTCTGAGTTAAAATCTAAACTCGGTTTTGACTAACTCTGAGCTGTCCAACTCAGAGTTTTCGGTTTCAGAACAGGGGATAAGAGTTAGGTCAATCAACTCGGAGTTGCTTTGACTCTGAGTTAAGCTTGCACACGCGGAGGTAAAAAGCCCTCATGAATGGAACAAAGAGACCGTGATTCACCAAGGCAACACGTGAAAACAAACCCTGCACGTCCTATTTCTTCTGGGTGGAGTTGGACGTTCTTATGCATCGCTACACCGAATACGAACACATATTCAAAAATAGGGCAGCACAGTCGCTGCTCAGCTGCTGTAAAGGATCGTGAGGTGGTATGGCAGAAGATTGAATTACTAAAAGAAAATATCACAAGTTTATAACATGTTCAACATTTATATTCTGTTTGTGTGTTTGTGAACACAGGTGCTGTCCAACAGGTACAAAACGTACTTAGCTGCAACAGAAGATGAAATATAAAAATATAGTACAAACAGGTAGGCTGTGTTTGTTTAGTCTGTCCTGAACAGCAGTGAGTGGCTGCATTCAGCATGTCAGTATTTCAGCTGTCCCAACACTGTCACTTTTTAACACTGTCACTATTTAACACTGTCACTGTTTAACACTGTCACTATTTAATACTGTCTCTATTTACTATTGTCTGTTTGAATCGGAAAATCGGTTTTGATTTAAAAGATGTGAGTGCCTCGCTGCACAGACTAATGAATGGTCCGACTGAAAAGTTATGAATCTTGGTTTAATTCTGCTGATGCAGCTGCTTAAAGCTGCATCTCCCTCTTTGCCCCCCCCCCCCCCGACCCCTACCATAACCCCGACATCCCACCAGATGCGCATGCGTTGCGTCTGCGCTGCATCGCAGCAACGAAGCTGATACGTTTCAATTCCAATCAATGTTTGTGCGTCAGTTTGTGTTTCCATTTGCAAAAACACTAAGTGCGATACAAAGTATGTGCTGATGTGAGGGCTGAGAATGTTGTTGAGATAAATGATTGACGGTGCTGAAAATGGTAACGTTCATATAAATATTAATGTGGAAATGATAAAACATGTAATCGGGGTCTGATGATCCTCTCCTGTATTTGTGCCTCGATATCAATCATTTCTTCCAAAAAAGCACACGCCATGTCTGCCACGCCTTTCTGTCCACACACAGGCTCAGATAAAGAGGACAAACTCAGGGTTAGTTGGATAAAACCTGCCAGCGAGCAGGTTAGGTTTACAGAGTATGTTGCCACGGTAACTGACTCAGAGTCGAGCTGAACCGGCTTTGTGAAACTGAAAACCCAGAGTTTCCTCTAACTCTGAGTCAACTAATTCAGAGTTTTCACTAAACCTGCTTTCTGAAACAGGGCCCTGCTTGGCACACAGCCTGAGCTGCAATGCACTGCATCTCTGATGCAGCAGTGAATAAAAAAACTCAATCGTTTATTTTGACAATGATTTTATGATGACTTTTATGTCCCAGGTTCCCTAAAATGTTACTGTTATGATTCTGTTTTTCTGTTGATTATGTTTTTAGTTATTATTCTTTTGTTAGTTTGTTTTCTGGTTGCGCAAGTATTTATATATAATCACACTGAACACACTTTACATTATATACACCATAAGAAGAACCAAAGCCCACTAGATAGATAGATAGATAGATAGATAGATAGATATTGTTATGGTTCTGTGTTTTTTTTCTGTCATATTTTTGTTTTGCCATTGTTTTCTCTCTTCCTTGTATCTGCCTGCAGGGCGTGTGTGTGTGGCGATAGGCGGAGCCAGTCTCTCCTGGGAGCAGCTGATGAGACACACCTGGTTTCAATTTGGTGATCAGCTCCCTTCTTAAGGAGCATGTGGATACCATTTCAGTGCTGCCTTTCTTCCATTCTCTCTCTGGGAATCTCTGGGTGTACTGCTCTACACACAGCCTGAGCTGCTGTCACGTGACAAATGAGCGAATCTCAAAGACTCACTGTTTTGAGTCGTGAACAAATCAGTTCTGTTACATGTTTCCTACACTGCATCTCTGCTGCAAATGTTTCTGTTCAACACGTGACATATTTATGTGATGATTTTAAAATTATTTTTTCTGGCAGATTATAACACAAAATCAACACGTTAATATGGTCAAGTATTTATTTATAGACACACTTAACACACATAACAGTATGCAAATCTTGAGGGAAAAGACATAAATAAAGTTAAATAGCAAAGGTTAAATAAAGAGACAAATAAGGATAAAGTTCAAATAAAACCAAACCACCACCAACAACAATATTGCACACCAAATTATAAGGAACAAAAATATGTTAAGCAGTGTAAGGCTTACTCTAAGGTGGGTTGGCAATGAGGAAAACAAGCTCCTGGACTTTGGAGGGGCTACGCCTGTTTCGTCTGTCTGATTTTATCTGCCCCATCTTTGAGAAAATTCCCTCACACGGCGACAATGCAGAGTCTGGTCATCATGACTTCACCAAGAGTTTTAAATACTGGTGAACACATCCTCCACCCTGCCAGAGGGTCTGATTTGTAGGGTAGGAGTGGCTCTGCGAGGTAAGCCTGCATCTCCATCACGACAGCAGTAGAAATGCTTGATGTGGCAGAATCTGTAGACGTAGAAGCCCTCATGCTTGCTACACCCTGCACTGGCAGCCGCACCAGATTTTTGACCCTCCTCCTCCTCATCATCATGACTTGGCGAATATATGCTGCAGCAGCTGTGACCCTCTTTACAGCCTAATCTGCTACCTTGGTGTTAACAAAGACTTGCCTTTTGAATCTTGGGTCCAAACTGGTAGCATCAGCAAGCTTCTCAATTTGTTCAACTTTGCTGAACCTCTTTACCATCTCAGTCATCGGGCTTAACACCAATTTTCGAACTGGTTCATGGCGGGATGGATTTCTTTGAAAGCAGGCAACAATTCTCTGAAGACCCCTTGTCATAAGGATGACTTTGAAGGCAGTCACAAACCTACATACAGAGTTCAATTAGTCAAATGTTGTTCTTTCATGCAGTTATAACAGTGTATTATAACAGTCAACGTCATGCTTCTTCTGTTAACAGTAAGTCTACGGGTAAAATCCATCACGTACTAAAAATTTTGTTAAAAATATTGATTTCCGTTTTGGCTTATTATGTGTATGTACATGAGAGCAAACTTAAATGTCAGTCTAAATCATTGTATGTGTACACAGATTTGTCCAATAAAAGTCATTCCAATGTAATATAAACACCAATCACTTTATTGACATACCTCTCAGCACTCACTTCAGTAGTGCCCTCCTCAAAAGGCTTAATAATGTCCACAGTTTCTCTGATGATTTCCCATTCCTCCCTGGACAGTGCTGGTAGAGGTGTGCTGACAAGTGCCAGGGTGGATCCTTGACTACATTCAGTCATTTCAACATGTAGAATGTTGAATTCCACCTTGTTGCCACATCCTGCTTAAAACGGAATTGCTTCTGGCCCATCTGTTGCTGTGTGGTCTTCAGCTTGTCTGAAAAAAACTGTGCTTCTGTGGACATATGCCATATGGACAATGCCCTGAACCTCCCTTAGTGCAGCTCCAACAATAAGGTTCAACACATGGGCAAAGCAGGGAATATGGTCTTAGTGCTGCCAAAATAGGCGCTTTTCCACTAGGGTCAGCAAGGTACAGTACGGCACACTTTTCATGCTTTTCCACTCGGTCCCAGTGCCTGAAATTGGTTTCAACATTGGGACCACTCGGCTGTGGTTCCCAGCGTGCTGAGTCGAGCCATGAACTGACGTCAGTGGGCTGCTTGGCAGGATTGGTCCTGTGGTGGTCCGGGGTGTGGTGTCACCCACCAATGCGAAGAGTGGCTGAACATACACGTGAACTCTGGCCGTGACTCATAAGTGAAAATGGAGGCATCTAAAATACAGCGTGTATATTTTAGGAATCAATAGCGATAACTGTTGTTATAATAATAGTTGGCTGGTTCTCTCTCAGTTTGAAAACGCAGAAGTAAAGACAGCGTCTCACAGCTCACATCTCTTCTACTCTTTCATTGAACTTCCAACAATTTTTTTGTCCTCAACAATAGAAAATGGCTGAAAGTCACAGGCAATAATTTTCACCAGTGACTCATCCAGTTTGTTATGTCTCAGAGGATCCATTGGTCTTGTCACAAAAGTGCCCAAAAGTGTTTGCTGTGGCCTAACAGCTGCTTGGGTTGGCGGTGGTGTATAAACAAACAGATATTTTATTTAATTCGATTCTATTTTATTTTATTCTAATTATATTATTGCTTTTGCACAATCAGAGCCTGCTGCAGCTCCCATTTCACTGCTTTGTCTGCTGTCAGTGTCATGTGACGAAGATTCTTGATTCTTTTGATTCTTGGTGGGTGCTGCTGATGTACTGGATCCAGATGTAGCCGCTGTAGCCAGTTTTGCAGTAGCACTGATTGGCGCTCCAGATGAAGAAGTGCTGCTGGTGGAGATAGTTGCGGCTGCTGCTGTGGCTCCATCTCTGATCTCCACGCTCACTTGCCCTAACTGCACAGTTGGATGTGCTAATTTGAGGTGTTGTAAGTAATTGTAAGTACTTCCTCCTTTGGTCGTAAATGCATTTTTGCATATGTTGCATTTAGCCTTGGCGGCTGAAATTTCACCAAAGTTATTATATACGTTGGTATCTAGTAACTATTAATAAAGAAACAGGAGACCAGGGAAAGTTGCACGTTTCCATGTATTGCTCTTCAACTCAAGACGTCACTTCACAACACATCACACAGGGGGGTACAACCGTATTCCTGGAGGGACAGACTTAAGCAGTCAATACATAACACATCCCTTCCTCTTTACTTTTGATATTCCCTTAATAAAAGTGAAACATTTTACTAGCTCTGCATTGTCATTTAACGTGTCTGCTTCAAATACACAATCTATTATGAACTTTTAATTAACATGTCATGGCTATAGAACTTTTGCCTGAACTACGGAGAGAGGGTAGACTACATCAAGCCGGACTGAACCCTGGGGGGATTATTCTGGCCCAACGTGATGGGTTAGTCACTATACTACAATGACAGTCTGTCAGGAGGTCGTCTGTTTCTTCTGGGATAAGCACAACCTGTGGGTAAATCAGTCAAAGTGTTTCTTGGTGACGACTGAATGAGTCCAGGGCTGGGAGTGATGCCTGGCATAGGCACCTGAGCACGCTTAGGTGTGCCTGGAACACTGTCCAGTCCCGAAGGGTGCTTCTGTGTTTCATCTGTACCACACCACAGTGTCCAGTGTGCAGCTCAGCAAGCACTTTCTCTTTTAGGGTTGGTGGAATGATGACACGGTAGCCCCACAATAAGCATCCAGACTGGATTGAAAGCTCATCTCGTCTCACCAGGTAAGGCTTGAAGCTGGTTGTCTGGCTCTCCTCCTCTCCCCAGAGTGATTATATCCATAACCTCAGACAAAGCGGGGTCAGTGCGTGTGAGTTTCTTCACGTGAGCTGAGGTGACTGGAGCAGGCGTCACATCCTTGAAGTAAAATATATCAGCCTGAGAAGCTCAGGGTGTGTGACAGGCAAAGGGAGTCTTGAGAGCCCGTCAGCAGTCTGATGTTGGTCTGACTTCCAGTACTTGATCTCATACTGGTGGGCAGATAACAGCAGAGCCCATCGCTGCATATGGCTGGCTGCCAGCGATGGAATGCCAGTGTGAGGACCAAAGATGGAGGTAAGGGGGTCGATGTTTCGTCAGTAGCATGAATTTCCTGCTGAAGAGATACTGATGAAATTTCTTAACTCCAAACACTATAGACAGTGCCTCACGCTCAATCTGTGTGTAGTTGCTTTCTGCTTTGCTCAATGTCCCTTTTTTGCAAAGGCAATTGTCTCTCTCCAGATGGCATGATGTGAGACAGCACTCACCCCATAAGGTGTAGAGCAGAGGTGATCCCAAAAGGGAGCCTCTGATAATGTTACAGTCCTTTGTGTGTCACAATAGTCAACAGCTCCTGTGACTCATCACTGTAAAAAAAATTAGTTGACTCAACTTAACTAAGTTAAGTCATCTTGTTGCTTTGACTGAGTTAATTTGAGTCAACTTATTGTGTCAAGTTTATTACACTTCAAAACACGAGTCGATCTAACATGCAGTCTGTTGACTCAACTTCCTGTATCAAGTAAGTTGAACTTGAAAATATTATTTGAGATAACTTTAAGAGATGTTGGCTGAATTTATTTTATCAAGTTCCTACAACTGTGAATCCAGTTGGCTCAACATGGAATACATAATTGATACAACTCACGATTTGTTGACTCAACTTTATGTATCAAGTAATGTGGACTGGAAAACATTACTTAAGAGAACTACAAAAAGATTTTGGTTGAACTTATTTGATCAAGTTAGGACAACATTATTATTCTTTTCTCATGCTCTATTGCCAAGTTACTTGAGTTTACAGAAATGGCTAGATTTAAAAAATGTAAGCAAACTAAACTGCATAGAATCTACATGAGAATTAGCCAGTCAAACTTAAATATTAACACATGACAAAATAGCTGAAAAGACAATTCAATAAGGACCTTTATTAAAACCCCAACAAGTCCAACTTCAACCAGCCTTGCTTCAAAATAAGTGTCAATGGATATCGAAACATAAAAAAAAAAACACCTTCCTTGGGACAGGTCAAAAAAAATAGCCTTTACACCCTCTAACACACTTTTGCTTGGGGCTGCTCACAAAGTAAAATTGCACTGTCCCACACTTAAATAATAATATAATACATAAAAAGAAGAACACCTTTTCCCTCGAGGCAAAAAAATAGCTCTCTGAGTCCATTCTGAGTGAATGTTCAAAGTTCCAGTAAATTGCAGAGATTCGTAAAAACAAAGAAAAAATGTATCTCTGAGAAACTTGCTCAAAATGTTGAAAATGAAAATGCAGACAAAAAAAGCTTTCACACCCTCTTAAACATCCATGCTCTTCCAACTCTTTCAGGGCTGGTCAAAAACTGAAATTACAGTGTCCTCCCTTTGAGGAAAAAAAAAACCCAAATCTCTCTGAGAAACTTGATCAAATGTCAGCCAGA
>JAFBJQ010040718.1:0-17568 GCA_016785345.1 Trinectes maculatus
TCGGAGCTCAGAAATCCGCTGCTGCTCAGGTAGACGCCATAACCGGAAGTCCATCATATATAATATTTGACAAAAAATTGACAAATACATCATAGTATAGTATGTCGTCAAATTTCTGACAAAAATGTCATTGTATAGTATATCATCCAAAAATTGACAAAAACATCATAGTATAGTATGTCGTCAAATTTTTGACAAAAACGTCATAGTATAGTATGTCGTCAAATTTTTGACAAAAATGTAATAGTATAGTATGTCATCCAAAAATTGACAAAAACATCATAGTATAGTATGTCGTCAAATTTTTGACAAAAATGTCATAGTATAGTATGTCGTCCAAAAATTTACAAAAACGTCATAGTACAGTATGTCCTCAAATTTTTGACCAAACGTCATAGTATAGTATGTCGAACAAAAATTGCAAAAACGTCTCAAATTATGTCGTCAAATTTTTGAGAAAAACGTCATAGTATAGTATGTCGTCACATTTTTGAGAAAAACGTCATAGTATAGTATGTCATCAAATTTTTGAGAAAAACGTAATAGTATAATATGTCATCAATTTTTTGACAAATGTCATAGTATCGTATGTTGTAAAATTTTTGACAAAAATTTAATAGTATAGTATGTCGTCAAATTTCTGACAAAAATGTCATAGCATAGGATGTCGTCAAATTTTTGACAAAAATGTCATTATATAATATGTCCTCTAATTTTTGACCAAACGTTGTAGTATACTATGTCGAACAAAAATTGACAAAAACGTCATAGTATAGTATGTCGTCAATTTTTTGACAAAAACGTCATAGTATAGTAGGCTATGTCATCAAATTTTTGAGAAAAACGTAATAGTATAATATGTCATCAATTTTTGACAAATGTCATAGTATCGTATGTTGTAAAATTTTTGACAAAAATGTAATAGTATAGTATGTCGTCAAATTTCTGACAAAAATGTCATTATATAATATGTCCTCAAATTTTTGACCAAACGTTGTAGTATCCTATGTCGAACAAAAATTGACAAAAACATCTTAGTATATAGTATGTCGTCAAATTTTTGACAAAAACGTCATAGTATAGTATGTTGTCAAATTTTTGACAAAAACATCAGTATATTATGTCCTAAAATGTTTAAGAAGAACGTCATAGTATAGTATGTTGTCCAAAGTAACCCAAAAACATCATTATATATACATATATACTTATATATATGTATATATGTATATATACATATGTGGGGGGTTGTGGAATTCACAATGTGGCGCTCTTGCAACAGACAGCTATTTGTGCGGTGCTGACGTAGCATTCACATTAATAAATATATTTCACAGTTCAGTCACCAACTTGCATATTATGCAAAACAAAAAGAGTTATCAGAGGTTTAATGGGAAGTGGAGTTACTGTTCATCTCCTTTCCGATAATACTGATTAACGGATGATTGGCTTGATTTGTTTGTGTGAGACTAAAGATGAAATGGCAAAAAGAGCCAGGGGAATTCTTATCGTATCACTATGACAGCTAAAGGGTCAGAGTTCTGCGGTCAGGACGCAGGGTCATCGTGCTTGTCTCCTGGACACTTGCAGAAATCAAAACTCATTCATTTGAGTCATTCAGTCAATGTTGCCTCATTCAAGTCATTTAAGATGCGTTGCTTTGCATTAACATGAGCTGCAGTGTGTTTAATTTATGTCCCCTGTGAGTTCAGCTCAGACATTCAGTCAGTGCAGCCTCGTTTAAATTTCTGCTCCAGATGCAAAATGTGCAACGTTGTCATCTTCTGGTTATAAACAAGTACTCTGGCATGGGAGATGCTTACTCAATGAAAACAAATGCTGTGTGCGAGTTTGAAGATGCATATTAATTTAGTTTAATGAAAAGCTGCCAATGACTGATACTGACATACCAAACTCTGCAGAGACATGTATCCTCACTGACTGTCAGAAACAAACACAGAATTTTAACAACCTCACAGTCTATATTTAATACTAAACCCTTTACCGTTTCCATACTGCACTGATGCTCATCACTTTCATACAGTCGCTTACATTTTTGTATTTATTTGTTTTTTCATCAGTCCTAAATGACAGCACAGATAAAACGTTTTATAAGTGATGCACCAAAACCTGATTGTTGTCAGAGGGGCACAGTGAGCTCTGCCTTCCATTTTACTTTCTACTGACACTCACACTGCTGTGTTTGTCAGCGAGATCGATTGGCCCCATGCGCCATCTTATCACAAATCTGAAAGAGTGCAATGTAAGAAACGCTCTTGAGACGTTCTTTCTTCTGGCTCAACATAAGTGCACAGGCTTATTATAGGTAGCTCAGGATTGTGATGCAATAAGGTCATAACCCTGTGAAAGTAGTAGGAGGCTACAGAGTTAAATGGCTCATTTACCAGCAATCAGATAGTTCACCTTACTTTATAACAAATGTTTCTTAGTCTTTAAGACATTCGGTCAAATGGCTCCTAAGGTTCCTAAATGATGACGATTACAATTCCCAACCATGAATCTCCAAGACCTCTAACCTCATCAGGATTAATTATTCAGCATTATTTATAATTTAGCAGACTGGAGGTCTGGCCAGTGACCTCTAACCTCAAACTAGATGGTTGAAATCATTAACCCTCACTTTGTGATAAGCGTCAGGGCACGTTGTAACTCGTAAGTCTGTAAGTCTGTGTCCAGAGGCCTGATTTCCTCTCTTTGGCATTTTTTATATCATCCAGGTTATAATATGTGTCCATCTCAAATACACTGTGAATAAAGAAATGGGAAATACATTTATTTGGTTTCTCTTACTGAGAGATAAAGAAAACCTGTTTTAATGTACGGACACTTTCATGTCTACAGTATACATTATAACTGCAATAACAGGATTTTTTTGCCCACTTGGTGGCAGTAACCAGTAATTAAAACATTGTCGCCGTGCCGTATTTTAAGCAAATAAGGTGAACTTTAACTCAAGGAACTCAGTGAGAAATTATTGATTCATATAAGGAGTAATATTAGCATATTGTTTGAGTAGGTCATTTTAATTTATGCTTCTACTGATTATCTTTAGGAAAATGTTTTGTTTTTTGCATTATTAAATCATGATCTAAATCTTAAATTAAATTATCACTGTTAAAAATAAAAAAATAAAAAATACTATAATAAAATGTAAAAATGTAAAAATAAAATATAAATCTTGAATATCACTTCTTTTCGTACGTGTCATTAAATGAAAACCAATGATGAAAGCCTGGAAATGATTCCCAATTTCCATCAGATAGACAGATACTTTATTTATCCCAAGGGAAATTCATCATCAGTAATTCATATTTCGAGATATGAGAATAAAAAGAATATAAGACACTGCTGTGCATGAAGAAACAAGAATTTGCATCAAACTAAAATTAGGAAATTCAAATTAAATTCATTTCAGTACAGGATAGAGAGACAATCATTACAATCAACACATGAAAGCTCTCTCTCATCTCTTCACCTCCTTTTATCGCTCCAGTAAAAGCAGTGGGGTCACAATGTCACCCTCACTCACCAAGATACTGTATATTCTAATTGCAGCTCAGATCTAAAAATGTCTATCATCACTTTTACAAAAATAAGATATTTATAATATTCACTTAGCACTTGGCTGCATCTCGAAAGCAGTTGCATGTTAGTGGGAGTATGACGACAGAAAGGCTGTTTTTAAAGAGATGAACGACAGACGCAGGGACTCATTCACATCAAGTAGACTCTGCACCATCTCAGCTTTGTCTCTTCTGCTTTTTCCCCAAAACAAAAAGGAGCAGCAGTCGCCAAGGTTCCCCTGGTTTCGCTCCCGTTGACATTTTTGTTATTGCCTTCATTTTCCCGTCATTTGCAACCAATCAGAAGCAGACTTTTTCTAAAGCCACTCTAGCATCATGTAACACACACACACAAACACGCACGCACATCACATGCTTATGTAAGATCACTATTGAAGCTACAGAGCTGGAAAAGCACGTCAATATGGAATGACGTCAGTAACACAAAGGACTGATTTACTCATACACGTCAGACCAGAACACACCTCTGCCACACACGCACACACATACACACCTCCTTTGTATAAGAGCATTTTTATTATTCACGGAACCTCGTAAGAACAGTAAAGGTGGCTGATGATATAACATTAATGTCTGTCATGCTGCGTGAATGGCATAGGGGAAAGATGGTTTCCTCTCTTTCAATTACCTTAAGGCTTTTTGATGTGAGATAATGGTGTGAAGCATCAGCAGCACGGCCTTTAACCTCCACCCGCCACACACACCCATGTAAACACATTTTCCTCCTGCATTAAAGGGGTCACACTGAGGGATGGATGAGGTAACATTAACTGAACGTACTGACTGAGTGGAAATTGAGTTGTTTTGGGGGTGGGGGGTCCTCCTGTGTGAAGCAGGTTGTTGATGGTGTTTGCTATAAGGGATAATACTTTTCACTTTTTATCCCGGGTGCATATAGATAACATAGATGTCCTTTTTTTATTTTATAAACAAAACAAAAAAAACGACCTGCATGCAATCACCAAGTGTGATCTTTGTAAGGTCTGCCTGCACTGATTTGTGCAAAAGGATGATTGTTATTAGTCAAGATAATTTCATGACTGAACAATGGAGACAGTTTAACTCAGTTTTGAATGTTCTGAATGATTCAGAACAACAAGACAAACAGCCAAAGCTTTCTCCCTGTTTGTGATGAGGGTTAATGAGGCTGTGTTTAAGATGAAAGAAATTAACAGTTTTGTCCCTGAAGTAAAATCAAGTCATCCAAGCATGAACATATACTGTATTCTAATTAACATCTTTGTAAAGTGTACAGTCGTCTTTGCCAACCACCACAACAGACGCTGTAAAGCACTGTTAAAACACTGTTAGAGCACTGATCAGCTGCAACACAGAAACATTGACAGTAAGTGAACGTATTAAAGTGGCTGGTCAATGCATCTTCTCTCTGCACCATCAGTAAAGTCCCACGGCTTCTTGTCTTGGCTAAAACAATAAAGCCAATTTCTATCTGCACCACCATCAAAATATTAAAACCAGTTATCTGTTTACAAACCGACTGATAAATTCCCCTTTAATGCAACAGTGGCGAGCTGCCTCCCATTAGCCATGTCCTTTGGTGCTATGGCAACAAGTTATTTTATGTTGCTATGTTTTTTTTCAACAGTTAAGTAAAACAAGCAATGGGACAATGTGCAGAAAACTGATTATTTCAAATATCCATTTATTTTAATTTTTTGGTAGCATAGTCATACTGTTCCTCATCAGACTGCTAATCTTACATAAATTGTTAATGATGTATAATCACATGTGCTTGGACAAGTATCAGTCATCAATCAAGCAGATTTGTTTTTTACGTGAACATAGTTTCACATGTATGTCAGTTATTCCTTTCTTTTCCTTTGCAGGGATCTTTCCGTGGTGCCCTGTCCCCCACCCCTCAGAAAGCGTCTGCCACTTCCCCACGTAAGCGCGGAGCAGAGAACGCTGTGGTGCATTTCTTCCGCTCGATCGTGAGTAACGCTCTTAATGAATTACTGCCTGTGTCTCTCAGAAGGTCTCACGGTGTCTCATGTCAGACATCTTAAAACACGCTGGCAGTGTCCTCCTGCCTATCTGCGTCTCTGTTATTCTCTCTCTCCCTGATCTCTTACTAACTCTGTCAAACCTTTGTCACTTTGTGTCATGGACTCTTCCTCAGGTGTCCCCTGCTCCTCCTAAGTCCAGGGTGAGTCTGCTCTGCACTGCTGATCTAAACTTTGAGGACAGTTTAATTTTCTAAAGCACCATGATCCAGTACTGAGACAATAATCTGCTGATAAGTTGAATATTTGTTTGAAGGGGAAAAAGGAAAAAAATATATAAATAGATGTGTGCACTTAATGTGTACGTACTGCACATGTACATACATACAGATGGTGTGTAAGAAGGGGAATGTTGTTGGATGCACTGTTTCACATGCTGCAGAATTAGATATTTAAACAGCTATTCTGTGTATTTAATGCAGTTTTAGTCTGTATTTCTTGCTGTGTGCTCTTTCCAACGTGAGCGTCTTCCGCCCCTCCTCTCTCCTCCCCCCCTACATATCTGCCCCTGTTCCTCACCTGCTCCTGAACCCTATGACCCTGTGACATCTCCCCCCCTGGACGGACCCTCCTTCCTGCCTCCTCTCCTTCCCATCATGCCTTTGCGCTGAGTAAGACACACATTTCTATTTGTCCTCTCTGTCTTTTACCTCCTGTCCTTGTCTCCTTGTTTCTCTGCACATCCAGTGGAGGGGACTAGCAGCCAAGATAGGCCTGGTAGGTGGTTTGAAAAACAGAGGTCACCATGCCTAATTAAACTGAAGCAAGGGCAAGTGAGGTTATCCTTCAGAGCTGCCTTCGAGTGTGACGCCCGCGGCTTCATTTCCATTCCGTCCCCACCGATCACTTTTAGCCGCCGTAATCTGCGCATGCATCAGCGATAACGGCCTCATTTCCCCCCCGACTGTCCATTTTCAAACAGATCATCCCCCATTTCATAGCTGACTTATCCATA
Organism: Trinectes maculatus; assembly: GCA_016785345.1. Classification (NCBI taxonomy): domain Eukaryota; kingdom Metazoa; phylum Chordata; class Actinopteri; order Pleuronectiformes; family Achiridae; genus Trinectes; species Trinectes maculatus. The sequence goes on from JAFBJQ010040718.1 coordinate 6,582, forward strand.
TCATGTGCGCAGATTGTGTATTCATGACAACACAGGCATTATTCCTCTCTTCACCATCATCCATGTTTTATCTTAAACTTCCTCTGTGGCCGGCTGAAGTGAGGACGCCTCCAGCTTCATCTAGAGACATTATCAACACTTAATTTAGTCTTAGTGGACGTGCGTGTGTGCGTGTGTGTGAGGGTGTGTGTGTGTGCGCTTGCTCTTGTTAGGAGTAAAAGATTGAAATGACGCAAAAGGCTAAAGAACTATATGAAAATGATCAGGGGATGGGAGGGGTCACCATTTCTTAGTTACATGTATATTTCTATTAAACAGACAATTTTTACTGATGCCCTCTTCTGCATAACTTTTGTGATCCACAACACAACTTCCATTACAATGTTTAAACATGAACACACAATCAAAAACTACATCGACCATAATTCATGTTTCATGCCAACATAGCAGAATACACAGCAAACGCATGAGACAACATGAACAATGCTGCAAACTGTTGTGGGATCAGTTTTAAAATCAGCTCCTTTAGTTCATTCTCCTGTGATCGAACATTAATGTCTGTTTTCAGCACTTTTCCAAAACAGCAGTATTTTTAGCATAACCAAAAAAAAAAAAAAAAACATATCTGCTGTGAGGAAGTGAGGAAGTCAGTTTCCTGCTGCTGTTGCAGACACAACAGGAAACAGACTCAGGAAATGATTAGCTGTGGCTTTTGCATTTGCCTTCGTGTTGTCGATTGTCAGCATATGGTCACACTACAGAGACTTGCAGGTACCACTCAGACTGCCATGTGGTCACAGTCTGCAAAAAGACACCTTTCAGCTAAATGTGCAACAGGAACCAAGCTTTGTAGCTTTTCACACAAATTCACATAAACCGCTTGGATGATGACTTTGAGCAGAATGTTACTGTGAAAGTAACCAGTAGAATCAACAATCCCTTGTTTTCTCCTGTACTTGTGTCGAGCACGTCCTGGAGAAGGAGGTGATCTGTATTATAGTCTCTTTTCTTCTCGTACTAAACTGGAAAGTAATAAACAGCTCCATGCTACATCTCAGCCCAATGACAACGTCTCTGCCAGACTCCGTTAACACACTGCTCCCTCTCTCCCTCTGCCAGGGCGACCAGAGGTCACAGTCTAAAGCCAAGAAGGCCAGTGCTGGGGACGGCAAAGGCTCCCTGACTAGGATCTTCAAAATGGTAACAGAAAAATATCTATCTGCTTGACAGACACATCTCAAGTTATTTCCCAGGGGCTTCTCTCTGCCATGCGTCTTATCTTTAGTGGAACTGAAACTGCATTGAAAATGTAATAATGGCATTAATCGGTTTCTTGCCCTGTGTCTTTCTGCCTCAGTGATGATATCAGCAGCAGAGTGAGTAACTGATACCCGATGGAGGAGTGGTTGAGTTTAACTCGCTGTGCAATTTGTTTAGCTTTGATATGCTTAGAAGACGTCCTAATCTCATTACTGCTGCAGCAGCTGCAGCAGCTGCAGCGGCAATCGCAGAACAATAAGAGGCTTTTAGAGACACGACTGATCACTGCACATGCTACAAGCTTTATGGCAGCTGGGATATAATCACTCAGTGGATGGTTGATCCAGTTCTGATAAGTGTCCTATGGGGCTACAGCTAACGTACTGTAACTGCTTCACAGTTATGCACAATGCAGTATAATACAACTGTATCATGCAACACCGTCGATGACGTGACAAGCCTGACAACCTCTTTCAGGGCTGTGGTCAGTGTACACAAATATTGTGTACACTGATCATTCGACACAGACACACACAGGGCAGTTGTGCTGACATTAAAAATATCCCGTAGTTTTTTATTGGCATGGCATAAAAACAATAGTAAGGATGACAACAGTGAAGTTAAAAGCGACTTTGTTAAACATTTTCTAAACATTATAAAGACTGTGTCACATGCACATAAATAAATAATACATTTACATTATAATAATAAAGTATAGCAAATGTAATGTTGGGTTAGGAAAGGCAGAGGGGAATAAAGACAACCAACAGAGGTGTTTAAGTCTCACTAAACGATTTATGCTTTAATTAGTGGTTTGACGTAAAGAAAACCATACCACTAAATGATAATAATATAAACATGCAACATAAATATGTATCATGGAAAAGCATTTTTGAATAACAAAATCATTTAAAAAGTCCTGTTCCTGATTCATGACAAACCTATACTGTACCTAAACTACACTGTATGAGAGCCCCATGTTGATAGAAATCAAAACTCAAGCTAAAGGAACAGCAAAAAGGGGAATTTTAATATTGGATACAAGGCATGTGACTAAGTAAGCTGAGTTTTGCAAAATCTCACACTGAGAGCTTGAGGGCACTGACTCTGAAACTGTTTCTAAGGCTTAAAGGCTTTGGGCGACTGTATTCACAGCTTGTGTGAGACTTTTCATTTACAGAGAAGCTCCTCATTAGATGATCTGTTCTCATATTGATTTAACGAATGGGAGTGGTGGATTTCACACTCTGCCAGTTCTTCCCTGTCTGTTTTTAATTAACCTGCCTCTCACTGTACCTAATCAGTTAGATTAGCTACTAAAGGCAGCAATTTCCCCGAGGCTGCGGTCTGCAGCGTCTAAACTGTTGTCACTAATCTCCAAGAGACTTAAGAGCACTGGAGATGAGGAACGTCAAATCTCTCTGATATGAATAATTAGCAGCGACTCATTGCCAGCTCACAATCAGCACTTTTAATGAATGTCCCATGTTTTGTTTTCATTCATTTCCCACTTAAAGTTTCAGACTGAAATCAAAGTGCACTTGCTGTACATTGAGGTTTTTTTTTACTCTTTGATGGCAGATAACGGATTTGATCTGAAAACGCTTATAGCAAAAGCTGAGTCCTCGTCTGAGTTAAAAGCTGGATTATCTTCCCAACCGATCCATAAAGATTTGTCTCATTTGTATAATCTTTCTCTCTCTCTGAGTCATTTTGCTTTTTGAATTGAATGAGAGAACCGGAAAGGAAAAAGTTCACTGGAGTTTCAGAGGCAGCTTTGTCGTCAACAAAGAACATCAATCAGGAAGTTTGGGAACAAAGAGTGAGAGTGAAATACTCCACGTGAACAGAAGTCCCACTATTTTTCCCATAATGCTGAACTAGAAAATCACTTTTTATCCACTTTGGTCTTTAGACTTCATATCACATCATTCTGCTTGTGCTTAGTTATCATGATAACTTTTCATGCATTTGTTGGTCTGCCAGTAGAAATCATACCTTCTCCACATGTATGCATCACTACAGGCCCCAGACACACTAACCTGCGTCTTTATCACCTCACGGGACCACTCTGACTTTGCACTGTGAAGCCCTGCCCTTTATTATTTTCAATTCAGTGACTCGTGACGCCAACTCTCAGGCTGATGAAAGAGAGGTTGAAGCCCGGTGAAATGATTTCTCTGTTCCTCCCAAAAAGCTTTTTCACTCAGGAAGTGACACGTTTGCCAGACAGCTAATGACTCATAATGACCGCCATCAATGGCAAAGATGGCAGGGAAAAGAACTTCAGCTGTCAGACGTTATTTGCGATTTCTTATTGTTTCTTATGTTTTTGTCTTATGCGTTGGCAAAGACCCGAGAAAGATCTGTTGAATGCGTCAGATGAGTCAGATGACAGTGGGCCGGACTCCAACAACCATCAGAGTGGTCCTTTAATGGTGATGCAGACTTTGCAGGGCTGCCAACTCCATACAGTGTATTCATGACACATGTCTGTTCTGTTCCACAGGGAAGCAGGAGTGCTTCTCCAGCCAAACGCTGAGGTCCCTCTCTGCACCCTCTTCCAACAACTCGAGGGCAGATGATCAAGAACATGGGGCAAAAGTGGGGAGGAAAAAAAAGAGGAAGAAAAGGAGGAAACCATGTCACCTCTTCCACTCATCTCACCCTCCACCTCTGATAACACTTTAATGTTTGCTAAATCCCTCACCTCTCCTATTACCCTCTCACCCCTTTGGCTGGTAGATAGTGACACAATCTGTTGCACCCCCATCCCCGCATGCTTTGTGCTGAGTAGTAGACATCATCACTGGAGTCACCTGTTTGCTGAAGTTGACCCTGAAGCCGCTCACATGTGCAGCCTGAATGACCTGCTGACCCCTGCCATGGCTCTCTCCCTCTCTCTCTCTGTTTACTTTCTGCTGCTTGGTTGTCTGTGGACATCGTACATGGTTTGTCTAACTCAAGGTGGCTGAAGTGGAAATCACCCCGAGCAGCTGAAAGTTCAGGCCGGTACAAGTCCAGCTGACTTGACCGTAGTTGCCGCTTCATGACCGGATGAAAAGATCGGGTGGGTTCTGTTTCAGTAAAGAGCGATTTTCTGTCCTGTCACACATTTGTTTCCTTTTCGTCATTTCCTCAAAACCGTTCCCACCTATGTTTTCTTTTCACTTTACTGACCAGACTTTACATTGTTGTGAGAGCCACTTGTGTTTCATTCAACCCTTGTGTCTCAGCTGTGGTTAAGTGTCCTGTGAATGTGGTGTTTACCTGTGTCATTAAGTCTCGTTGTTGGTTTTGCCTCGAGTTTCTAAACTTTCTAAAGCAACATTCTGCAATACAGCCGATAACAGCAGATCAATTCTTCTGTTCATAAGATAATGGCAAACACTAATTTTCCTTTCTGGATATAGAACAAAATAATTTCACAGTGAACTATTTCCCATTTTAGTCACTTCTAGACTGAGCTGAATTTATGCTTTCATGCACTCCTTTTTGTCTTCACTGTTTCTATCTCATGCACATCGCATTCTGTGTCAGGAAATTCACAAAACCCTTTAGCGCAGCAACAAGAGCCTTTGCTCCCGACTACCAAAAACACTGTGCTGTGTTTCCTCTTTGTGGATGATAAGAAAAAAAACAACACAATTTCACAAAGGTGCTCTGAAACTAATCCTGTATTGACACATTACAAGGTGTGATTTGAGAAATTGCAGTTTGAAAGTTTTTTTTCTGAAAACAAGTTAAAAAAAAAACACTGTCAAAAAGCAGGCGTGTGTGATGTTGTGGTGTCCATCTCTCCTACTGTCTGTGTGTGTTGAGCCTCACGAGTGCTGTGTAGTGTTTTCCCCCCCGATTGGATCCAGTGAATGAATGTAAAGATCTTCCACATTATTGTATGTGTAATAAAACATGACCAGCCACTTAACTGAGAATAAAAAATAAAAAATACATATAAATCCAACTCGACTTTGTGCCTTAAGTGTGTGCTTCGTCCACCTTTCCGTGAACAATGGCAATATTTGCATCGAGTCACAGCACTAGGTTTAAAGGAACATACCACCATTTTATGATTTTGCCCCTTTTCCAACTCCTCAGCAGTTAAACAAGCGACTAAAATTGTTCATAATGAATGGATTCTAACCTGTCTGTTATCACTGCTCCCAGTGCTGGCAAAACAATCTAATCTATTTCCTATTTATACATCGGGATAGATAATAATAATAGATAGACTGGGATAGATAATAAAGAGTCTAAATTAGTAGAACTTTTTTTCATTTTTCATAATTTATTATGGACAGTAGAAAAAACAACAGCAAAAAATAGGGAAAACATCTTTTGTTTGTCTGTACATTGGCTTTGCTTAATTACAAATGCAACATAATGTCATTTACATACAACCCATGTTGTGGCAGATCATCAGAAAAAATATATGCAATCTCGCTACACTATATACAGAATGTACAACAGTCAACATAATTTCTGCACTGTGAGTATAAATGGTACACATGAACAAAAGGAAAAACAATGCGGGCACATTCAGTCAAAAAGCTCCAGCAGCATCAAATCGAGAGCAGTGTCCTCACTGGCGATCGTTACAAACATATTTGGCACTGCTTCCTAAATATAACAAATGTGTAACAAATGGCCAATTACATTTCTATTTGACACATATGTACATTATAAGTAAGTAGAAAAACAACTGTAAACAAATGAAACAATAATTCAACTTTATGTGCTGTTACACAGTTGAGCGCAACAGGGACAGGGACCTGCGTCTCCTGACTGGAGACTTCACTGGGATGTCTGTGTTTACTGAGCCCATGATCATATTGATGACAATCAGATAGTCACAAAACATATAAAAGTCTTTAAGTCAATCAAAGGGAACCAGACTCCCCGTCCTTTACTGTTGATGTGGACTAACAACAGGCCACTGCTAAAAGCCCTTGCTATAGTGGAGCAAATCTAAAATGTCTTCAATTGTTTTCTAACCAAAATAACCATTTGGAGAAAATGAATATGTTTGGCCAAGCTTTTGTTTAGCTGTAAAACTCAGCGTTTAGAGCAGTGCACAATGCTTTTTTGTACACGTGATCAGGGAAAGACATTTTGCCAGTCTCCAGATGATTCAGGAACAACTTCTAGGTCAAGTACAGGAGAGACTTCGACCTGAGCCGCTGCTTCTTCTTGGCTCAGGGACACTTCCTGGATTTGACCTGTGTGGAGCCAGAAGGAAAAATGAAGAATGAGAATGAATTTGCATGATGTTCGTGCAGTCAAAGAGTCCCCGAGATGGGTAATAAGAGAGCTTTGTGAAGCAGAAGAAGAAAAGCCCATTAACACATGTTAACAGAGCAGCACCAGCGGCTCTGATGTTTATTCAGTTTGCCAATGGCTGTCATGCAAATGAGGCCAACCATTAAAAAGCAACCCCACTCCTCCATTTGTTATACTGTCATACATTATCCCTGTTTACTTCTGAGACCATGTCAGTTACACTAAGTATCTAATAAGACCTGACAGATGTGAAATATGCTCAATGTGACTTGTGATGAGTCATGCGTCATGGTACATTCTACCATGACACATGAAAAAACAGCAAGCCACTTGGCTGAGAGGTTCAGAGATGCTTGCTCTGCTGCAACAGGCCACACTCTGAATTGAGTTTTACAATGAGCATCATTTCATCATCTCCCTCTAGTTTTACTCTTTATATCTCAAACACTTTATATCTATAAAAAAAACCCCACTGTTGCTGTAGGTTCTGTAGGTTTACCCTCGGTAAGGATCCACATACGCATTATTAGGTTACAGACGTTTATACATAACTGTAACACAAATATTAACAAATTAAATAAAAATATGAACGAATCAGAGTACTGACTATTTCCAGTGATTCTTTCCGGTGAGTCCACTGAGTCGAATCAGTGAACAAATCAGCTGAGTCCACAGTTTCTGGTGAGTCTGCTAACTTAGAAGCCTACTTAGGTGGGGTCCACACAACTGCGTTTTAAAATGGAACCGTAAAAACTCTGTTGCGGAAGCACTGTTCATCCACACGTATCCACTGGTTTCGTGCTCCCAAGGACGGAAAGATTTGGAAACTCCAGCTACCTCGAATTCATCTGAAAACGTTTGTGTTGCGTCTGCGTGTGGACAGGAAACGGAAACCAGCATCCTGATTGGACCGAATTGCAGGGACAAACTGGCCATCGGGCATTTTCTCTGTGGTATTGGTCTGACCGGCCCATAAAACCAGTAGATCAGCGGCCTGACTGACACAGGGCTGGCCCACTCACATTGTTAAAGACCAACCCCTTTCGCTTTGCTCCTGCCTGCGTAATGCATTTGGCAAAAAAAGTCAGCACAGAGTTTGTTTCACAGGGCAAGCGTGTGTGACGTCACCCGTTAGTTTTGACGAGAGTGTGGATGAAGCCCAGGTAGTAGCGTTTTCAAAATCGCCATCTTGGAATTTTGCAGCCAATTTTGAACGGCAGCATCAGAGATGTCAGTCAGTCTTTTCAATCCCACTTCAGTTTGCTCTCTCTCACTTTGTCTTTCCCCATCTTATCTCAGATCACAAAAACAACTTTCTGTTCGACTACTAGGTGTGTTGACCTTGCTGGAATGGCGTCTGTGTAACCTAATCACCACATCAATTGAATAAGTAAAAGTAAAAAACTTTTCTAGATTTTTCACAATATTTTACAATTTTACCTGACCAGGAAGCCTATGACTCGGATTTGAATCACGACACCTTGAAGATGTGAAACATGAAATGAGAACCGTCCCCTGCCATGTTACAGAAACCAAACGTGACAATTGAGATATGATCTAACACCCAGTGAGTGCAGGGACCTGAGTTTCAAGTTGAATAAGCAGAACAGATCTGTCAGCATGCTTGCCAGGCTCTGAGGTGGGATGTTTGAATTAAATGAACTGAGTCACCTACAGTAATGGTCAAGGTTAACTTAAGGGGAACTGCAGCCTAAACCTTACTTAGGCTGTTGGGGAGAAGTGATGACTTAAAAGTCACAGCATGCATCTGTCGATAACACACAGGACACTGTGCCGACAGCTTCACGCAAACAAGATGATGGATGCACTGTCACAGGGTTCTTGCTTAACAGTATCAGCGGGCCTGTGAGACAGGGGCATGTGTGTGCATATGCATTAGTGGTGACTGTGGGGGTGACTGAGTGCCGCCATTATAAGACTCATTCTCGGCAGATAACAAGAACAATCATAGATGAAAGAAATGCAGCTGCAAAACTAAAGAGAGTTAATACTCTGCAGCCGAAGGCCAACACTGCTCTCAGTAGACTGTAGTGTTCAAGGCCACCTTCCTTTTAATGTGCTGGACCTATAATTCAGGGAATACAGCACTATATGTGATGATCATGAGAGGCCATGCACATGCGCACAGACACAGACCCAAAAATTAAACCAAACACATGTTTTGAGTAGCATACATACTTCTCATTAAACCTTGTGTGAATCTTGCATTAATCCTTTCATTTTAATTTAATTTAAAAAGGTTTATGATTGATTGTCTAATCATTTGTATGATGTTTTACTTATCTTAAAGGTCGCACTGAATAATGCTGACTTATAATAATATAGAAAAACAAAAGACTCTGGGAGGACAGTGGAAAGGTGCCCCAGGGAGCTTGTTAAAAAGTCTTTATCTATCCTGATACAGCTGGTAGCACTTTCTCAGTGAAAGCGAACTAAGCAGACAGAGGGAACAGGAAAATGATTAATGTCCTTCGTTGTCCTGTGTGTGTGTGTGTTGTGTGTTTGCTGGTGTGATGCCAGTCAGCTGCTCACCATAGCCGTGGGACCTCTTCATGTGGTGTTTCATGTTGCTTTTCTGTGTGAACCTGATGCTGCACACCTCACACTTGAAGGGCTTCTTCCCAGTGTGTTTGACCATGTGAACCTGCAGAGCACTCTTCTGGTTGAAGGCCTTGTCGCACTGACTGCATTTGAAGGGTCGCTCACCTGTGGGAAGCCAGACGCTTAGCATTTTTGTACATTATTAACTCACCATCAGAATCATAGTGACATATTGTACTGTACCTTCCAATAATGGGAGAAAAAATTGCCACCATGACCAAGAACTATTATATGATTAAGAAAATATAGCTTCTTTGGTGACATCACATATATTCTGAAAACATTACATTACTATATATACTACATTTTTTTAAAAAAAGAATATACATTTTGTGATACTCAGACTCAATGTGTGTCCATGCAAGACAAAGATACAGCAAATATGGGGTGTTTATCTTTTAAATTGGTGCCAGTGGCATTTTGCTTCAAATTTAATATAAGTAATTGATTCAGCTATACCTCAAAGCTTTCCACTGTTATAGTTAATGTTGTTTTTATTTACCCACAGGAAGCTGTTTTGCCGGAGTCCCACAGATCCTCACCCATTCCATCAGTTGCATAAATAAACACACATTCAAGGCTTTTGTGTGTGAAATAACACTGATGCCACTTTCCTCTGATGTTCATGATGTTAATACTCATTATTCAAATGTTGGACATTACATACTCGTAGTAACCTCAAGGTACTTAATTGTGCTTCTAAGCATTTTAACGTCTCACCTTTCAATTAAACCTTATTTACATGTTTTCCAATTTGTATTTGCATTTAGAATCATCAATAAATATCCTACAGAAAACAGAAGACTAGTGTTCACTTATTCTTGGTTAATTTGTCTGTATACTGTTGACATAAACAAAAGAGCAGGATTAAACTTTAGCTGCTGGTGGCTTTAAATAAAGATCATTTTATTCCCTCAAGGGTATACCGTCTATATCACTAGTCTTTGCAGCTTAAAAAGGGATCTTTGGTTACACAACTTGTGTTAGTTTCCCTTGGTAAGGCCCATCATTCAGTGCACATTCTTTTAACTGTAGCTCTAGAAACAAGCAAACAAGCATCAGGAAAAAACATATTAGATTAGATGAAGGATGGAAGCTTTTTCCAATGATGCTTAGAGACAAAAGGCTAAGAAACCACACAATTGTGAGATGAACCAGAATAGAAAAGGAACAATCAGAATGCTCCTTAACATTATTCAAATGAGTCTATTCAAATGGTAAATAGACCAAGTGAATTGTTTCTTTATGTACATTGAGGGCTGATAATCATGTCTGGGTGCATCGGATTTCATGGGTAGATTAGACATTCAAGGCTGCTTAGTAGCCGTGTCTGTATGAATTTATGAATTAGTGAGAGTGAAAGGGAAGCTGACAGCTGCCAAATATCACATCTAGGGTAGGATGTTGTTTAGATTCAATTCTTTTTTTCAATATATTTTTCAGAGGTGCGTCAGGACTCTGTTGATTTGGACACAGTTATTTTGTTTTAACTAGTCAGCTGATACTGTCAAAATGAAATCTTTGCTTTGTCCCTTGTTAGTTCACATATTGTATGTGCAATATTACCTGTGCTATTAGACAGGTAACATACTCATAATAAAACATATGCACTAAGAATTTAAACTTGCATGTTTCAAGGTTGCATTAATGTTTCTCACAAAATCCTCAAACCTTTCAGACGAAAGATATTACACATCCATACTGTTCACAGTTTCTTCAACCTTCTGTGTTTATTGCCATATGTACAATAGGGAAATATGTTGCCCTGTACAATTAAATTCTTTATCTGCTGTCCAATGTGAACACAAGGTAGATAAAAGAAAAA